>JAJOOO010015623.1:0-16591 GCA_029582685.1 Solanum piurae | reverse complement strand
TGATTAAGCACAATCTGAACTATATTTTGCCTAAATAAAACCTGGCATTTAGTTTCTAAATATTTTCCTACTTAGCAAAGCCATAGAGAAAACAGGAACCAAGGATGCGAACACTCAGGAGTGTTACATTCGGGATGACCTAGCCTACATCCCCTCCCCCGTCCCCACCCGCTAGGCTAAAGAAAAAATAACTAGAAATAATGGAAGATATCACTAAATGGAACTAAATAAGCTAAAACTTTTAGTGGAAGAGATGTTTCAGTAAGCTAATAGTGTTATTTTATATTCCAGGTAGTTGGAACTCCCAATTACATGTGCCCGGAACTTCTTACGGATATTCCATACGGTTTTAAATCAGATATTTGGTCATTAGGTATGTAACTCCTTTACTCCAAATTGTATTGGAGTTCTCTGTAGACATTCATTTCCAATAAGTTTTGGAAGATACGAACCTCTCACCTCTGTATGTCATATGTTACCACAACTTTCATTTTATAAGGTTATCTTCTTTCCCAACTCTGAGGACACTGGTTTGTTGTAGCAATAATCTCGTGTTTATTTGATATATACATGTCATTGTGGGCTTCTTCTGTGTCTTAAATCCATTCATTTCTTGACCAGGCTGCTGTATGTATGAAATGGCTGCTCACCGCCCTGCATTTAAAGCATTTGTAAGGCTTCTTGAATTTGTTTCTATCATCTCCATTTCAATTCCTTGGATACATAATGAAATGGGAAACTGACCTTATATTTTATCTCTATTGATTAATTTACGAATAGAAGCTTAAATGACTGTCTCTGCATATATAGAGACCTTGGGATGGGGGGTTTCGTTTGTAAGTTAGTGAATTCAAGTGACAAGTAAATCCAAATTCCAATTATGTTGTTGAAGAGATGTTCTTCCTTTTAAGTCTGTCCCGCAAAGAATGTCGTCTTTCTATAATTAAAATTAATTTTTTAACTTTAAAATTCCCTGTTTACCCTTAATGAAATGATTTATAGCTACACAAATGTCTAAGGTATATTTTAGACAACAAACTTCAAAAAGTCTTGCTTCCTTTCTTAAACTTTGTGCCAAGTCAAACGGTGCAACATAAATAGGGACAGAGGGAGTAGATCTCAAATCAAAGTACAAACTGTCTTACTTATATAGAGAACTCAGTTTAGACTTCTAATAAGTTAAGCCCTTATCTCTAATTATTAGAATATCAATTTATAATAGTGTACGTTTTAAACTTGAAGGTTTTTTTACTGTACCTTATATAATATTCACATTAAGTTAGCAAAATTTATTTTTCATTTTACATCTGAGATAACTTATAACTATTTAAGATAAAAATATTTTAAGAAAATATATTTTATTCAGTGTTCATTAATCAGTTTGTAGCTAGAATAATTGCTCTAGATTAGAACTAAAAATATCATGTTAGAAAGGACAAAATGCTCTTAAAATTCAAAACTCAAATTCTTATAAAACTAATCTACAACAAAATTTTAAATTATTAATCACTGTATAACATTTTTTCATTATTAATCACCCCATATACAAATTTATAAGTTGCAAAAATAACAATCTTTTTTTCATTTTGACACAAATAGTTTAACTATGTGTATGTGTGAGAGAGAAAGTAGAGAGAGAAAAAAAATTAGTTGGAAGTTGTACTGGTTTATTTGCAACTAAACCTACCACCCTAACATGATTAAACTAATTAACTATATCTTTCAAAAACTTTAATTATTACTTAGAACATTTTACTTTATTATTACTATTTTCTTCATCTCAGTTTATGTAATGTCGAGTTGAGTTTAAAAAAGAAATGTAATTTAAAATAATTTATGAATATTTATGTCATTACAAATTACATCACTGTATAACAATTTTTCATTATTAATCACCCCATGATTTTTTTTCGTACTCAGACTAATAACTATCCAAGTCATTTCACGAATAAAATATGATCAATTAACCAATCATTATTAGGCCAATGATACTCTCTTCTAGCATTACCTACATGGCAAGGGAAAAATCAAAGGGTAGAACTGACTAATCCTAAATCAAAGGGTCGGGAGACTCAATACCAGTATGCTCGAACAACTTGGAACAGGGTCTTCTTTCCGCACTATTACTAATATGAAAATAATGGTGAAAACTGGATTCAATTGTCAACTACCCCCTTTGGTGATACAGGAGTGACTACTGATTCTGAAGGAACTGGAGTCACATTTCTTTTCCATTCAAGAGCTTTTATGCGTTTTCATGATCTTTTAAGACCACGAAAAATGGACAAATTTCTTTTCTTATGAACACATACAAGATTCGTCACTACAAAAAGGATACATTTTCAAGAAAAAAGAGATGCAGTTTAGTGGTTACCTTAATATCAGTTATATCTCCAACAGCAAATATGTTTCTGTGACCCTTGATTCTAAGATTTTCATCAACCTTCAATCTTCCAAAATTATCGATTCGATCCTTCAAATACGTCTCCCTTAACTACTCTGAACCCGGTGGCTTTCCCGTACAAAGAAAATGGCAATCCTCTTTGATAGTTTCCCCAGACGAGGTGAAATATGTTCTGTTTCCACCCGAGTTGTTCATGTTATTACTTCACTTCCACATTCTTGTTTTTTAACCATTCTAAATTCTAGTAGTCTGGATCCATCTTGCACCAAAGTTACCTTCTTCTGAGGAAAATCGACAGTGATTTCTGCAGCAAGTTTAACACTAATGCTTTAGCTTCTTTTTATCATTTTCCAAAAAAGTTGATAAACTTGTTAGGATCGAAAATAAGCAGGTGTCATGCGGAAGCTAGTAAAACAAATCTCAAATGACCATGAGTAAGAAGACAAGCGAGAAATATACCAAAAGACACAATATTTAACGTGGTTCGGTCAATTGACCTACGTCTACAAAGGAGATGAGCAATCCACTATATAAATATGAGACTTAAAAATATAGAGAGAAACAACCTCAACCAATTCACTGGGAATACATGGGAGGTTCACACAAGTGATAACGTATCAAGCTTGTATCCCACAAATTCTCCCCCTAACCAAAACCCTCAAAGCCCTTAAGACTACATTGTGAGTGTTGATTAAGTTAGAAGGAACAAGCCTCTATTTATAGAGTCAAGTAATTAGCTCGTTGAAAAGCAGACGATATGGTAAATCAAACGAATTAAGCACATACATCTAAGCAAATTGATATATGTAATTACCTTTAAAAACATGTTAAAAAGTGGTGGTTGGCACAAAAGGTTGTATTTATATTTAAAATTGTCTTTTTCAAAAAATAGACCAAGTTCAAAAAAAGAAACTAATCTAATTTTATCAGTCAAAACAAAATAACTTCATGTACTTTTTAACTGATAATTTATGACTTATATAAGATCATAGTAACTCATCATTAATTTTCATTAAAATAATGATTAAGAAATTCTAATAAAATAAAAAATATTTTTATTTCTTAGAGCATGTTTGGATTGTCTTAAAAGTTGGTCAAACCTATTTTTAAGTCATTTTTAGTTTTTGAGTGTGTTTGACAAATTTAAAAATAACTTAAAAACCAAAAGTAGTACTATTTTTTATTTTTTGACTTTAAAGTCATTTAAAGTTTGACTTATTATTTTTTGACTTTACAACTACTTTTTTCTGTCTGTCCAAACGGGCTCTAATTTTTTTTGAATTGAAGTAGGATAAACATTTGATATAGAAAAAATCATTATTCTGAAAAGAATATGTTTAAAAATAAAATAAATAATAATCTATTTATGTGGGAAAAAAATATTTTTGATCCATTAAGTAATAATAAGAGTATTTTTGGACCAAACTATTGACGACAATATTAATTTTAAACTAAACTATTAACTAAAAATATTTTTATTTAGTTTTACATAGTTCAAGGATATTTTTAGACCTAGTCTGTTTGGTATGCAATGGGACCTGCTACACTATGAGCAATGTGCTTTGATAAAATGCAGAATCTTATGTATAAAAAAATTGATAGTAAAGTAAGAAGAAATGAAAATAGAACATTATGAAGACAAAGTGTTGTTGGGTGAAAAGTGGTACTTTTGATCAAAAAAGGGACAGTTTTGATTCTTTTTTCTTCTATGGCTGTCCACATCCCCTCCCCCACCCACCCACCCACCCAAAATATATAAAATATCCTTCCTCTCTTGCCGCAATTATTCAATTGAGATAAAAGACTCTTGTTGTTAGGTGAAAAGTGATACTCATGGAAAAGGGAAAAAAAGACAATATAAATTATTATTATTTTCCTATAGCTGTCAGTTGTTGACTGTAGAAAACTATAGTGTTGTACCAATTATAGATCAATAACAAAAAAGATTGAGAAATCACTGATCATTCTTGTTTGCAAATTACTCCTAGCATTCATCAGGTAAAGTAAAATTCCTTTAGTAATTGAAGTTAGAAACATTTATCTTCCCTAAATCATTTTGCTTTGCAGATTTCAGAAATGGAGATTGGCATAGCAGTTGGTGGTGCATTTCTCTCTTCAGCTTTCAATGTTCTCTTTGATAGGCTTGCTCCTCACGGTGATCTTCTCAACATGTTTCAGAAGCATAAGCATCATGTTCGGCTCTTAAAGAAGCTGAAAATGACTTTACTTGGTCTTCAAGCTGTTCTAAGTGATGCAGAGAATAAGCAGGCATCAAATCAATTCGTGAGCCAGTGGCTTGATGAGCTTCGAGATGCTGTCGACTCTGCTGAAAACTTAATGGAACAAGTCAATTATGAAGCTCTGAGGCTTAAGGTGGAGGGTAAGCATCAAGATCTCGCAGAAACAATCAACAAGCAAGTAAGTGACCTTAACCTGAGCTTGAGTGATGATTTCTTTCTTAGCATAAAGAACAAATTGGAAGACATCATGGAAACATTGGAGGATTTGGAAAAGCAAATTGGCCGCCTTGGCTTAAAGGAGCATTTTGGTTCGACTAAACAAGAAACAAGAAGACCTTCAACTTCATTGGTTGATGATTCTGATATCTTTGGTAGGCAGAGCGAAACAGAAGATTTGATTGACCGTTTATTGTCTGAAGATGCAAGTGGGAAAAATCTGACTGTAGTTCCTATTGTTGGAATGGGCGGCCTGGGTAAGACAACACTTGCTAAAGTGGTTTACCATGATGAGAGGGTGAAGAACCATTTTGGTTTGAAGCTTGGTTTTGTGTTTCTCAGGGATATGATGCTTTGAGAATAACGACAGAGTTACTTCAAGAAATTGGCTCATTTGACTCAGAGGATGTCCACAACAATCTTAATCAGCTTCAAGTCAAATTGAAGGAAAGCTTAAAGGGAAAGAAGTTTCTTATTGTTCTGGATGATGTGTGGAATGACAACTACAATGAGTGGGATGACTTGAGAAATCTTTTTGTAAAAGGAGATATAGGAAGTAAGATCATTGTGACGACACGCAAAGAGAGTGTTGCCTTGATGATGGGAAATGAGCAAATTAGCATGGACAATTTGTCTACTGAAGCCTCTTGGTCTTTATTCAAAAGGCATGCATTTGAAAAATTGGATCCTATGGGACATCCGGAACTTGAAGAGGTCGGAAAACAAATTGCAGCCAAGTGCAAAGGACTGCCCTTAGCTCTGAAGACGCTCGCTGGCATGTTTCGCTCCAAATCAGAGGTTGAAGAGTGGAAACGTATTTTGAGAAGTGAAATATGGGAGCTGCGAGACAAGGACATAATACCAGCGTTGATGTTGAGCTAAAATGATCTTCCCGCACATATAAAGCGATGTTTTTCCTTTTGTGCAATATTTCCAAAAGATTATCCATTTAGGAAAGAACAAGTTATTCATCTGTGGATTGCCAATGGTCTTATACTGCAGGAAGATGAAATAATTCAAGATTCAGGCAACCAATACTTTCTGGAGTTGAGATCAAAATCATTATTAGAAAAGGTCCCAAATCCTTCTAAAAGGAACATAGAGGAATTATTCTTAATGCATGACCTTGTCAATGATTTAGCCCAAATTGCATCTTCAAAACTTTGTATCAGGTTGGAAGAGAGCCAAGGATCTCATATGTTGGAAAAAAGTCGGCACTTATCTTATTCCATGGGAAAAGATGGTGACTTTGAGAAATTGACACCCCTCTACAAATTGGAGCAGCTGAGGACTTTGCTTTCGACATGTATTGATCCCGGCAGTATGTACTTTCTAAGCAAGAGGGTGCTGCATAACGTATTGCCAAGACTAATATCCTTAAGGGCATTATCATTGTCTTATTACGGGATTGTTGAGTTGCCAAATGACTTGTTTATCAAATTAAAGCTCCTCAGATTTTTGGACTTTTCTTGGACAGAGATTAAGAAGTTGCCAGATACAATTTTTGTGTTGTATAACTTAGAGACACTTCTCCTGTCATCTTGTGTTTCTCTTGAGGAGCTACCGCTGCAGATGGAGAAGTTGATTAACTTGCGTCATCTTGACATAAGCAACACTTTCCGCTTGAAGATGCCACTACATCTGAGCAAGTTGAAAAGCCTGCAAGTGCTAGTGGGAGCCAAGTTTCTTCTAGGTGGTTGGAGGATGGAAGATTTGGGTGAAGCACAGAACTTGTATGGATCTGTGTCAGTTGTAGAGTTGCAAAATGTGGTTGAAAGAAGGGAAGCTGTGAAGGCAAAGATGAGGGAGAAGATTCATGTTGACGAGTTATATTTGGAGTGGAGTGAAAGTAGTAGTGCCGACAATTCACAAACAGAAAGAGACATACTTGATGAGCTACGCCCACATAAAAACATAAAAAAAGTCGAGATCACTGGATATAGAGGGACAAAATTTCCAAATTGGCTAGCTGATCCTTTGTTTCCTAAGCTGGTGAAATTGTATCTTAGAAACTGCACGAACTGTTATTCCTTGCCAGCACTAGGAGAACTCCCTTGTTTGAAATTCCTTTACATTAAAGGGATGCATGGAATAACAGAGGTGAGGGAAGAATTCTATGGCAGTTCATCCTCCAAAAAGCCTTTTAACTGTCTTGAGAAGCTTGAATTTGCAGATATGCCGGAGTGGAAGCAATGGCACGCACTAGGAAGCGGAGAATTTCCTATACTTGAGAAGCTTTCAATCAGAAATTGCCCTGAACTCAGTTTGGAGATACCCATCCAACTTTCAAGTTTAAAAAGTTTTCAAGTTAGTGGTTGTCCAAAGGTTGGAGTTGTTTTTGATGATGCTCAACTATTTACCTCCCAACTTGAGGGAATGAAGCAGATTGAGGAATTAGATATTAGTGATTGTAACTCTGTTACCTCCTTTCCTTTTAGCATACTGCCCACTACCTTGAAGACAATAAAGATATCTCGTTGCCAGAAACTGAAATTGGAGGAGATGAGTTATTGTAACATGTTTCTCAAGTTTTTGTTAATATCGGATTGCCAGAACCTTACTAGGTTTTTGATTCCTACTGAGACTGAAAGACTCGTTATTTGGAAGTGTGAGATTGTTGAGAAACTATCGGTGGCATGTGGGGGGACCCAGATGACGTCACTGAGAATTTGGGAGTGTAATAAGCTGAAGTGGCTGCCAGAACTTATGCAGGAACTCCTTCCATCTCTTAAGGAACTGGAACTGATTAATTGTCCAGAAATAGAGTCCTTTCCTGAAGGAGGATTGCCCTACAATTTACAACTCCTTGAGATCAGCAAATGCACGAAACTGGTGAATGGCCGAAAGGAGTGGCATTTACAGGGACTCCCTTGTCTTAGAGAGTTAGAGATCAAACATGATGGCAGTGACGAAGAGATTGTTGGTGGTGAGATTGGGAGTTGCCTCCCTCTATTCAAATACTTACCATAGATAATCTGAAAACATTAAGCAGCCAACATCTCAAAAGCCTCACCTCTCTTCAATCTCTACGTATTGGGGGTAATTTACCTCAAATTCAGTCAATGCTGGAAGTAGGGCATCCCTCCTCTCTTTCTCACCTCACTTTTCTTCGAAGTCTACTAATCAGGAATTTCCCTAATCTCCAATTACTTTCTGAATCATCACTGCCCTCCTCCCTCTCTGAGCTGGACATCTCCCATTGCCCTAATCTCCAATCTCTTCCAGTAAAAAGGATGCCCTCTTCCCTCTCTAAACTTGAAAGTCTCGACTGCCCATTGCTCACACCACTACTAGAATTTGACAAGGGGGAATACTGGCCAAATATTGCTCAATTTCCCAACATATATATTGATTTCAAACAGCTGTGATGATTAAAACAAATGACTCTCCAACAGATGTAAGTTATTCTTTTCCCTTAAAAGATTTTTATTATTGTTTACTTCACTTTGCTTTTTTGTTAATTCTTTTCATTTTTAATTATGTTGTGCTCATCATCAAACACATAGCTTTATATTTAAGCTCCATAGAGAATCTAAATTTTTTATAAGATAATCAGGGATAACTATTGGATTCATTTCTCATTGCTTATTGGTTTATGCTCTTGCCGTGTTTTAATTCACGTCTCAATTGCGAAAGAAATCATATGCAGCTTGTGCCACCATGTTTAATCAAAAGTTTTTAGTTCTTGTAAGGATCAACGATCCTATGTCAAGAATGAAACTTTGCTTAACAGTAGGTTGGGGATACTCTCGAAATCATAAGTACATCAATCATCCATGAGAATGTATACTTACGAGGAGAGGATGCCCACCAGCCCACCACCACATCGATCAGTTTGTTGGAAAATAAAAAGAACACGTCTTAGGTATGGAGAAATGAACAATAATAGTTGAAACTAGAGCAATCTAGGATGACTTCTATGTTATGGAAACATTAATGGACTGATTTCATTCTCTAAGTTGTTTGCTTTTTTTTCATTAGACTTGATTATCGACTAATGTGTACACGTGTGTAATAGTATAATCTCTATGATTATGATTATGTTGTGAAATTAAGTTGTTAATAGAATGAAGGCTTTCTAAGATGTAATAGAGTTCCATCTACAATGTTACTAGAAACTTTGATAGGTAAAAGAGGCAGACAAAAAAGCTAAATATCTTTTTTCTTTCGTATAGCGACCAGACAACTACACAGGGCAATGCTTGATGTAAGGGCTTCAGATATATATTTGCAGGGTGTTTATCCAACGAGTAAGAAAATCACTGTCTTCAGATATCTTCTCTTGCATATGCTTTTGTAATTTTAAACTTTATTTTGAACTGTGTTGTTGCTAACTTGAACATGTTCTGTGCTTAATCAGATGTGGATTTTGAAGGGCGAGTACGGCAAGTCTGGTCCATCCATTGTCCGCAAGAAGTGCTTCTAAGGTGCTGCTGCTATTATGTCGTCCACAGTGAACTCAGGTCTGTTGTTATAGGCAAGTCTTCGAGATGGGGCTATCAAAGAAGGGCGATTAAAATCATTGTACGTACCGCTGATACTATTTCATGTTTCCAGTGCAGGCCTCTTTTGTAAGTTGACAAACTCGATTTGTAAATATATTTGGGACTCAACTAGTGGTTAGAGTACTGATTTTGTAAGATTTGTGTACAGAAAATCAAATTAGAAAGATAACTCGCGATGGTTGAATAAGCTCGAAGAAGTGGATTTGAATTTCGAATCGTGTCTTTTTTTTTATGTGTGTGTGTGTGAGAATTGAAGTGTTGTTTTAGATTTGTTGGAATAGTCTAAGAGATTGTCTCTATAAAATTTGAAGTCATTTGATGGAGGTCTGATTAGATTATTTTGAACAACAATTGCAACTACAGGTGGATATATTGTTTTCTCATCCGGTGCTTGGTATCCACATGGCACTCTTGACATGATTTTTTCCATTCCACGGCTCATGCTTCTAAATTCTAATTAAGGGTAGAAAAATCTCAACTATCTCACCACAACTCATATCAGTTAATTGGATATACAAGTGTAAACTAAAAAATATAACTATGTAAGTGCAAATATTTTTGAAAAAAACCAAATAACAAGCCAAAATAAAGAAAGAATACTAAATCCTACACTCATTAACTACAACAACTAAAATATATTTATAGCCATTGAACTCCTATGCACAGTCTACAGAAAAATATAAGTAGAACTTCAAATTTGGCCATGAAATGACACCATTTTCTCACACTCGAAATGATCTTAAATTTCATGAATGAAACAATATATATTACTTAGGTTGAAGCCCCATTTTCTTCCTCGTTTTCCCAACATATAAATCCTTAGACTTGATCATCCCGGGGACTAATCCAATGATCGTTGTGAACGAAAATTGAGCCACTGCATCTTGCCTTCCTAACGAAACGATGATCTTAGGCGATGATCGAGGCTCGTATATTGCAAGTTTGCTTTCTTTTCCTCCGCTCATCAAAAGTTTCAAGTTCTTCGCGGCCACTAGAGCATGTTTTTGAGCTGAATATCCTTGTTTAAGTTCCTGGTAACGAAGAAAGCATTAGAATTCTATTGAAGAATAATAACAACAGCAACATACACAGTATTGATGAGAAAGTAGAGTTTACGCAGACCTTACTCCTAAGTCCTATCTTGTTAGGTAAGACTTTAAATGAATAACAGAATCGAAAAATTCAAGTACTAGATAGCTGCTTCAAGTCCTCTGGCTACTGCTATATTATCAAAATGCCTTTTAAATCGACTGTACGCTGACCTTACCTCTTGCATAAACATATTCAATATATTCCCATAGATGGGCTCTCTGGAGGGTAGTGTGTACACTGACATTTCCCCTATCTTGGAAGATAGAAAGGTTGTTTTTGATAGACCCTCGGTTATAGTTTCTCTATTGCAACAAACTAAAAAAAATCACCACCCTTCACATATGCTCGAAGGATGCAGCCCATGATTTTTTTGGAACTCAGACTAATAACAATCCAAGTCATTTCACAAATAAAATGTGATCAATTAACCAATCATTATTAGGCCAATGATGCTCTCTTCTAGCTTTACCTACATGGCAAGGGAAAAATCAAAGGGTAGAACTGACTAATCCTAAATCAAAGGGTCGAGAAACTCAATATATGCTCGAACAACTTGGAGCAGGCCCTTCTTTCCGCACTGTTACTAATATGAAAATAATGGTCAAAACTGGATTCAATTGTCAATTGCCCCCATTGATAATACAGGAGTGACTACTGATTCATAAGGAACTAGAGTTACATCTCTTTTCCATTCAAGAGCTCTTGCGGGTTTTCACGACCTTTTAAGACCACAAGAAATGGACAAATTTCTGTTCTTAGGAACACATACAAGATTCGTCACTACAAAAAGGATACATTTTCAAGAAATAAAAGATAAGCAGTTTAGTGCTTACCTTAATATCAGTTATATCTCCAACAGCAAATATGTTTCTGTGACCCTTGATTCTAAGATTTTCATCAACCTTCAATCTTCCAAAATTATCGATTCGATCCTTCAAATACGTCTCCCTTAACCACTCTGAACCCGGTGGCTTTCCCGTGCAAAGAAAATGGCAATCCGCTCTAATAGTTTCCCCAGACGAAGTGAAATATGTTCTGTTTCCACCTGAGTTGTTCGTGTTATTACTCAAATCGACAGATTGCATCAATTTCACTTCCACATTCTTGTTTTTTAACCATTCTAAAGTCTTGTCAAATGCTTTTGGACCGATGAACTCTAGTAGTCTAGATCTGTCGTGCACTAAAGTTACCTTCTTCTGAGGAAAATCGACAGGGATTTCTGCAGCAAGTTCAACACCAGTAGGACCACCACCAACAATCAATATAGAATCAGCTGCTTTTATCTTTTCATTCTCTGCAACAACAAGAATGATGCAAAAATTAGTCGAACCTCGTGCCATTTTGAATAGTAATATCAAGTAGTAATCTATAACGTGAACAGGACGATCACAAAAGAAAAGATGAATCAGTACATCTCAACATTCACGACAAGACAATTGACTGAATCCTGTGAAAACTTGCCAGAGTAGCTGGTCTACAACAAATAAAGAATCTTTGCTCAACGGATACAAAACAACCACGATTTAGCTTTAGCTTTTATCATTTTCCAAAAAGGACATCAAAATCAGCCTGATCTTCTTGCCATTTTGACTAGTAAGATCAAGTAGTAATCTATAACGTGAACAGGATGATCGCAAAAGAGAAGATGTAATCACTAGTAGTCTAGTCCTACATGGCATCTTAAAGGGCATATTATTCAAAATTCTAATTTCATTGGGTTTGAAGTTTCAATTTCATTGATGGATAACGTTACAATTTTAGTGCAGCACAACGGAACTTGAGATTCAAACAACCACTATAATAATTAGGCATAATACATAAATATGCCCTTTAACTTGGCCTCAAATCACATTTATACCCTTCAACTTTAGGTGTGCATAAGTAGACACTTAAACTTGTATAAAGTTGAGCAAATAGACACACATGTCCTACATGACATCCTACATGTCATTTTTTGTCCTACGTGGTGTCCTACGTGTATTGTGCCATGTAGGACTCATGTGTCTACTTGTTCAACTTTATACAAGTTTAAGTGCATACTTGTGCATAGCCAAAGTTGAAGGACATAAATGTAAAATGAGGCCAAGTTAAAGGGCACATTTAAGTATTATGCCTAATAATTATCATGTAGATGCAATTTTAGTCAATTCTACTTCCAATTTCACAAATCTAGTCACAAATTTAATTTACCTTTTTATGCTTGGTGGAATGTAATGGATGATTCTAGAATTATGAAGAAAATGTATTTATGAAGGTAAATTTACTTTTTTACCCTTGATCGTTCTTGGCCTTCACATTTCTATATAGTAGAAAAATACAAGAGGTCATTTCCAGATAATTTAACATCTAAAAGCATCTGAACAATGATCTACCTAGCCTCAAATTAGCGATTTTTAATTATTATTTTCTCTTGATCGGATTTTGGTAACGATAGGTTCTTTCCTTAGTTGGTGAAAGTTCTATTTCCAATATAAATATGTTAATTTGGTGGTATGTGGTCCCCATTAAACTATAAGTCAATTCTTTTCCCCCTTTTTAAAATAGGAATAATATATAAACAATGCTTAGTACACGTTAGAACGTACTATAAGCATAGAGTAATTATTTAATTCTACACCATAACTCCACGTTATTGCCACTATATCAAAAAGTCAATCCTCCCAATTCGAAACCACCCATTTATTCCAACCTAACCCAATAAATTAAAGCTTGAGGCAATCCTCCCAATTTGAAAAGTCTTTGTCTCAACATATGTCATGTATTTATTAGTTTATGGTAAATAACAAATACAAATAAGTTTTCAACTTATAATCTGAATTTGCTTGGTGATAATTTAACATGGGATGTTTTAGCTCTCACTATCAAGCGAAACTTTATCATAACAATTCAAGCTTGAAAACTCTTATTAAATATGCGAAAATTACTAGTACTTAATTAATTAGATTATAATTTAGTATAGGGACAAAATTAGGGGTGTCAAAAATGAACCCAAACATAGATAACATGTCCAACCCGCCCAGAATTTTAAGGGTTGGGCTCATGATAATTTGGATTGGGTTCTATCTCAACCCATTGAATCTTAACCCATTTTAAGAGAATCATCAATTGAACTCAATTCAATCTCCAATTTCAACTCATTTTAAAACTCTTTACTAAGATATGTTCCTATATTAAATGTATGAATTATTATCTATTTAACATCTTTTAGGATTTATCTATCCATTTGTTACTTTTAAAAATAATAATCTTAAGCTGAAATTCTAATTGTGATTATAAAAGTTAAATATCACTATGTTAAAATTATTGAGATTAATCGGGTCAAATTGGGCGGGTCAAGACCCAACCCATTTTTTAGCCCATTTGAACCCAACCCATTTGAGCCCAAAGTAAACTTGGGCGGGTCAAGACCCAACCTGATTTCTATTTCAACCCATTTTAATATCTCTAATTTCAACACAACCCGCCTATTTGACACCCCTAGACAAAATGGTAATTTAACTTTGCCTAGTATTCTTTCCATTATTAATATAACTAATTTCTCATCATGTGCATTGCACGTGGAGCTTCGACTTCTGAATAACAACAAAATGTATTTTTTGAATTACCAAATTTAAACTAAAAATAAAGTTTAAGGTCTTGAAAAGATGAATTTGATAAATCTTTGAATAGTAACTTGGGGTAATATAGCTCAAAATGATTAGAAAAGTCATACATATAAACCGTGGCGGAGTCGAATGTATTCATTTTTTTTATATGTATATACTATATATTAACTCATTTTGGTTTCTTCTTGAGTTTACTCCGATCCTATATATTTTGACAGACCTTAAATAGTAAAACAATTCGTCCAACACTCTATATTAATGTTTCTTGAAGAACATTATAACAAAGTGACATCTTAAGCTTTGTTTGGATGATTGTTACTTCTTAACTAACTATCAATCATGTATTACTTATACAAATTACACTTTAATTTTTTAAGCCTTTCAAGTTCAATTAAAAAATGAAGAGACACGTGATTTTAGTTTATTCTTTTAGTTAAAATAAATCATTCTAGTTTGATAAATTCTTAATGTTGAAAAATGTGCAGAATAATCTTTTCGATATATACTAAAAAAATGTTCTATTTCAATTTTGCTTTCTTGAAAATAAAAATGCTTACAGTGATTTGATACAGAGAAAAATAGCTATAAAGATATGCTAATTAAAAAGTCAGGCTATAATAATTACAGTAATTTGCTACAGAGAACAAATATTAAGGGAGAAAAATAACTAAAATGTAGTAACTTTATAAGAAGAAGAAAAACAAATACAGAAAAAGAATCATATTGAAAACGCTCCTAAATCAACTCCTTTCTTCGTAGAGCCCGAGGTAAATTGCCTTTCTCCCCATATGCCTCCTCTGCTTATGCCACTGGTGATGAGCTCACTAAAAAATATGCTACAAAGAGAGAATGGAGAAATAATTGCGTTTAATTCAAAAATAATAATTTAATGTAAACTTATCAATTCTATAACCCGCAATCTTTTCGTATAGTATAAATTTTATTAAAGATAATTTTGAACCCGCTTTCCCCCACCCTGCAACCGCATAAGTCCAAACCTACCTCACCCCAACCTGCACCCATTCTGATACATTGTCATTCCTAGGATAGATCATATGATTGTAGAATTGATGTATTTACTCTGTTTCAATATAAGTGTTCTCGTTTATTTGAGCATGAAGTTTAAAAATTAAAAGAAGATTTTAAAATTTTATAATTTTAAATTAAAGATATGTGTACATTTAAAATTTTATTGAATCTTTACTTAATATTCCTATTGAGTTAAAATATTAGACATTTGTAGCTTTTGCTAACACACTATTACTATAGCAATTATATATACCTATTATTATCAACTATCAAGGTATGTGGTCCCCATCACACTATAGGTCAACTCTTTTCCCCCCTTTTTAAAATAGGAATAATACATAAACATTTTTATTGCGTATATACAAAAATGTCAATCCTCCTAATAAAGCTTGAGGCAATTCTGTCAATTTGAAAAGTGTCTGTGAATATATGTCATGTATTTATTAGTTTATTGTAAATAACAAATACAAATAAATTTTTACCTAATCTGAGTTTGTTTGAGATGTTTTAACTTTCACTATCAAGAGGAACTTTATCACAACGATTAAAGCTCGAATACTCTAATTAAATACGAGAAAATTTATCTCTCTTTTTTTATAAAGAAAAGATCTTGCATATATTCAAAACAACTATTGATTTATTGTAAATAAAAAATACGAATGTGTAATTAATTCCAAGTTTTGATTCCTTTTTCTTCTATAGCTGTCCACCCACCCACTCAAAATATATAAAATATACTTCCTCAATTATTCAATTATATATTAAAAGGCTCTTGTTGTTGGGTGAAAACAGAAAAAAGGACAATTTAAATTATTATTATTATTTTCCTATAGCTGTCAGTGGTTGACTATAGAAAACTATAGTGTTGTACCAATTATAGATCAATAACAAAAAAGATTGAGAAATCACTGATCATTCTTGTTTGCAAATTACTCTTCAGGTGAAGTAAAGTTCCTTTAGTAATTGAAACATTTATCTTCTCAAAATTATTTTGTGTTCTGATCACTATACTTGTTTTGATTTGCAGATTTCAGAAATGGAGATTGGGTTAGCAGTTGGTGGTGCATTTCTCTCTTCAGCTTTGAATGTTCTCTTTGATAGGCTTGCTCCTAACGGTGATCTGCTCAACATGTTTCGGAATCATACAGATGATGTTCAGCTCTTTGAGAAGCTGGGGGACATTCTGCTTGGTCTTCAAATTGTGCTAAGTGATGCAGAGAATAAGAAAGCATCAAATCAATTTGTGAGCCAGTGGTTAAATAAGCTTCAGAGTGCTGTGGACGCTGCGGAAAACTTGATAGAACAAGTCAATTATGAAGCTTTGAGGCTTAAAGTGGAAGGTCATCTTCAAAATCTTGGAGAAACAAGCAACCAGCAAGTAAGTGACCTTAACCTGTGCTTGAGTGATGATTTCTTTCTTAACATAAAGAACAAGTTGGAAGACACTATTAAAAAACTGGAGGTGTTGGAAAAGCAAATTGGTCGCCTTGGCTTAAAGGA
>JAJOOO010015622.1:0-22828 GCA_029582685.1 Solanum piurae | reverse complement strand
GGAAAAAAGTTAAAAGAATAAGAAAAATAAGAAAATATATTTTATAATAAAATACTTGTAAAAATAAAATAAAATAAGTTATTTTAGGTTGCTCACTCTCTTTGAGAGAGTGCACACCACTCTTTATGTCAGGTGAACGAAAAATGATATAACAATATCTGTTCAAAATTGTTTAGTGGGGTAATAGGACGGTTGCAAAGTTAAAGTGTCGTTTTAAAATCCGAGCCAATTTCAATGATGACTTTATATTTTTTTCCTAAATAATTCTAACATTTAACGGATGACATGACAAAATAATTTCTGAAAATTCAATGACATATTTTAAAAAAAAATTGAGTACCAAATTTTATGGAACCTGTGAATACGTCATTGGATATACTTTGATGACCAAATGAAAGAGGAAAGCAAATAAAAGGTAACTTGAAAGAAACTTTGAGTTGGGGATAAGCACATGGAAGTTAAGTTGCATCTAAAAGGAGAGTCACTTGTTCACAGATATATTTATCTGGACTTTAAACTAATTTCCTGTAGAAAATAAAATTCGCGTCGAGAAAACAATAATCAAGAACGGAAAATTAAGCAACAATCGTTTTATTGATTTAAGTGTGTGTTACAATCTCTATGATTCCTCTAAATTCGCCTTTTCAAATATAAATTCAAGGGCTCTTGAGCTTGATCTTGATCTTGATCTTTAACTTTAACTTGATCTTGGACTTGGACTTGAACTTGAACTTGAACTTCGACTTTAACTTGATCTTGAACTTGAATTTTATCTTGATCTTGACTTCTAGTTGAATTCAAGGGCTTCGAGCTTGATCTTGAATTCGGTGGTCTTGATCTTGATCGTTCTTGATCTTGGTCGTTCTTGATCATTCTTGAGACTTGAACACGTCAATTCTTGAACTTGTAGCTTGTTGAGAAATCTGTGGCTTTTGATCCACGAGCTTTCTCTAGCTTTTCATTAGAATTCTTGGTCCTCTTTTCTGAATTATGAAGACCCCTATTTATAGTTTTAAAATAGAGGAGTTGTGATTTAAAGAGGACTTCCTTCGGCCAATCAGATTTAAGTGACATGGCATATGGGCTTTATGGAGCGGGCTTTAATTAAATTCATATTTATTAAATTTAAATATTTAATTCAATTATATTAATCCATAATATTTATTTGGACTAATATATTTATGAATTTAATATAATTCGAATCATTTAATAAATTTATATTTAAATAAATTTTAAATAATTACAAATGCCCCATGCTTCAAGTCTTGTCGAGATACTTTATGTTTCAAAGACTAGGCTTGAAGTATTAATTACATGACAATTATATACCATATATTTGAAATGCCATAAATTAATATACCACTTTAATATAATTGGACAAGAATAATTGAAGTGTATACATGAGCTCACGTGGCCACTTGGCTATATTTTTTTTTTTACTTTCCTCATCCAATTGGAATTATGAGGTAATGTGTATACGATGGTTGCCCACTTTAAAATTGATCTATTTATGGCAAGGCCACAAATAAACAAACGCCTAGGATAGGAATCATGAATGTTGACGTGGCAGGTGAAGAAATTAAATATGCATCTTATATTATGATGCAAATTTTAGCCCGAATTGTAGTTGTAGTAGGATAAAATCACTGCCTCAAAATCTTATTTTATGACGCCATTGAAATTCAAATTGTAGTTGAACTAGGAATTATAGTCTTACTCAATTTCAAATTCATATATCTTTTCTATTTGCCTAGTCAAAAAGGACTTGTAATTCGACTAGGAGAAGAATTTTATTCCCATCACATGACATCTATAAATAGACACATTGTATCCACAATTTTTCTTCAATTACGGATTGTGAGCTACAAGCCTACAACGAAAGGGGCATAATTCAAGGTAATTTTCCTCCCTTTTTCTGATTTTCGGCACTTTTTTACAGCTTGACACATCTGTCGTAGAAAATTCATATCTCATTGTAGAAAAATCTAAATCATGAACGGTTTGATTTTCCAGAAACTAGACTTATCGATCTCTAACATATACAAAATTCATAATTTAATACATTCCGAATCTTTTTAGATGATATTTTGAAGTTAGCTCTAGATTCTGCCATGCTGAAAATTTCGGAGTTGTGTGGCTTTACTAAAACACTCGTGTCTTGATGTAGGAATGACGAAATCACAAGCCGCTTGATTATTTCGAATCTAGACACAAAGTTCTTCAACATATCCGAAATTCAAAATTTAATACCTTTAGAATCTTTCTAGGTGATTTTTCGAAGTTAACTTTAAATTTTATCATACAACTGATATTCTTAAAGTGAAAGAGGATAGATACACATCCCCGCCCTAAGAAAGGTAATCTAAAGGTATTCTTTAAGGCAAAAAAAGGATGGATACGCATCCCCTCCCTAAGAAAGGTAATCTAACGGTATTCTTTAAGGCGAAAAGAGGATGGATACGCATCTCCGCCCTAAGACAGGTAATCTAGAGGTATTCTTTAAGGTGAAAAGATGATGGATACGCATCCCCGCCCTAAGAAAGGTAATCTAAAGGTATTCTTCAAGGAATAAAGAGGATGGATATGCATCCCCGCCTCAAGAAAGGTAATCTAAAGGTATTTTTTTTAAGGCGAAAAGAGGATGGATACGCATCCCCGCCCTAAGAAAGGTAATCTAAAGGTATTCTTTAAGGCGAAAAGAGGATGGATACGCATCCCCGCCCTAGGGAAGGTAACTTTACAGTATTCTTAAGGTGAAAGCGGATAGATATACATCCCCGCCCTAAGAAAGATAACTTTATGGTATTTTTAAAGCGAAAGCGGATAAATACAAATCCCCGCCCTAAAAAAGGTAATTTATGGTGTCAAGACTTGAAAACTTTAACTTTCAGACTTGAATAATTTGAAGACGTCAACTTGCAAACTTAAAGAATTTGAAGACCTCAACTTGCAGACTTGAAGAATTTGAAGACCTTAACTTGCAGACTTGAAGAATTTGAAGACCTCAACTTACAGACTTGAAGAATTTTATGACCTCAACTCGCAGACTTGAAGAATTTGAAGACTTCAACTCGCAGACTTGAAGAATTTGAAGACTTCAACTTGCGGACTTAGAGAATTTGAAGACTTCAACTTGCAGACTTAACGATTTCAACTTGCAAACTTAAAGATTTCAACTTGCAGACTTGAAGACTTCAACTTGAATATGCTTCTTGTACGACTTCAACTTGCAGACTTAAAGAATTTGAAGACCTCAACTTGCAAACTTAAAGAATTTGAAGACCTCAACTTGCACAGTTGAAGAATTTGAAGTCCTCAACTTGCAGCCTTGAAGAATTTAAAGACTTCAACTCGCAGACTTGAAGAATTTGAAGACTTCAACTCGCAGACTTGAAGAATTTGAAGACTTCAACTCGCAGACTTAAAGAAATTGAAGACTTCAACTTGCAGACTTAAAGATTTCAGCTTGCAGACTTGAAGACTTCAACTTGCAGACTTGAAGACTTCAACTTGCAGACTTGAAGACTTCAACTTGCATACTTGGAAGATTTGAAGACTTCAGCTTGCATACTTGGAGAATTTGAAGACTACAACTTGTATACTTGGAGGATTTGAAGACTTCAACTTGCATACTTCGAGGATTTGAAGACTTCAACTTGTAAACTTGGCAGAATTTAAAGAAACTTCAACCATGCTATTAAAGAAACTCATATTTTATAAGGGTTTTCCCCCCATCTATCGACAATCAATTCTTCGTACAAGCCTAAAGTTTGATAAAACAAAAGATAAAATAAAACATTTATTGTTTTGACTGTCATGTGACAGATCAAGTGGGACATATGGGTTTTTTGACACTCATGCAACTGAATTTAGGATATATTCTAAGCTCCTACGTACCTCAATAAAGAGGACTAAGTCACAACGTAGTTCTGGGGGAGTGAATGATTTTTTTTGTGGTTGTGCACTACACAATTTATACTCTTGCGGGCCAGGAGTGACATGTAGTTTAGGCTCGTACCTTAAGGAACATTATCTTACTTCAAGGGTAGTACCTCTTTAGGAATTTTGCATTAATAAGACCGATCCTTACGCCATCTGCATCAACAAGCTTGTAAGCACCATGTGAATATGCTTCTTTTACGACATATGGTCCATCCCACTTTGAGGTAAATTTGCCCCCAGACTTGTGCGAAGTAATAATGGGTCTTCTTACCGCGAGAACTTGGTCTCCAACTTGGAAGCACCTTAAGCGAACCTTCTTATTGAAAGCATGAGATAGACGAGCTTGATAACATTCAAGGTTTTGTTGGGCTTCTAGCATCGTTTCGTCAAGTGCTTCTAACTTAGCAAGACGCAGTCGAGCATTTTCTTCTTCAGTGATCCCTTCTTGAATAGCAAGTCTTAAGGAAGGTATTTGACGCTCGAGTGGCAGGATTGCTTCAACACCAAAAGCAAGTGAATATGGTGTTGCTTGAGTTGGAGTGCGGTACGTCGTCCTATATGCACACAAAGCTTCTTCCATTCTTTTATGCCAATCCCGTTTGGACTTGGAGGCAACTTTATTCAGGAGGTTGCATAGAATCTTATTGAATGCTTCAACGAGACCATTGGTGGCAGCATGATACATAGAAGATTTACGCTGCTTGAAACCAAAGAGATCACAAATTTTGTTCATTAACGTGTTATCAAATGGCTTGTCAGTGTCTGTTATTATGTAGCGAGGGATGCCAAAGCGATAAATGATATTCACTCGGATAAAATTTGCAACATTCTCTTTCTTCACTTCTTTAAGAGCGACAGCTTCAACCCATTTTGAGAAGTAATTTGTTGCAGCCAAGATGTACAAGTGTGCACCAGAAGAGTTTGGTAGTGGTCCCACAACATCCAATCCCCAAGCGTCAAATGGCCAAGATGCAGTAGTTGGGTGCAATACTTCGGGCGGCTGATGTATGAAATTCGCATGAAATTGACAAGCATTGCACCTCCGAGCATAATCTAAGAAATCATTCACCATGGTTGGCCAATAATACCCCATCATCTTTATGTGAAAGTGGAGTTTCGGTCCAGATTGATGTGATCCACATACTCCCGAGTGTGCTTCTTGCAAAGCTTGAATTGCTTCTTCCTCTCCAAAACATCGTAATAGTACACCCTCAAATGATCTTCTATTTAATGAGTCCTTGTAGTAAAGGAAGTGAGGTGCACGACGACGAATGTCAGTCCTTCTCCTTGGTCTTCTGGAAGTATCCCATAACACATGTAGTCAATAATAGGTTGTCTCCACTCTTCCTTCACAGCTTCAGAAATGCCGACGAGATAATTAAGCTCATTTTCTATACATTCCTCCTCATTTGGCGGTGGTACTATCCATTTTTGACAAATAGTCATTTGTGTCTGATCAGGAAGGGTTAGTGTTGAAGCTAGAGCAGCCAATGCATCACCTTTCTTATTCTCCGTTCTACGCACATGTTGAAGGGTTACATCTCCAAGCCATCCTATAAACTTTTGAGCATAATCATGATAAGGATGCAATTTGAACTTCTTCACCTCATAACTGCCCAAGAGTTGGTTGATCACAAACTAAGAGTCACCAAAGACTTGTAAGTTTAATTGCTTCATGCCAACGACCATCTCAAGTCCAAGTATCAACGGCTGGTATTCAACAACATTATTAGAGCAACATTGCTTCAAAGTAAATGAGAATGGTAGGATCTCTTCTTGTGAAGTGATGAACACTACGCCAGCACCAGCTCCGCCACGATGTGCAGCTCCATCAAAGTACATTTTCCAAGGAGGTTGAACTTCAATTAACATCGCATCTTCATCAGGAAGCTCATCAGTTAACTCCCAATCATCTGGTATCAGTTGGTCTGCCAAGAAATCCGCCAATGCCTGTCCTTTCATAGCTTTTTGAGGGATGTACACGGTCTCAAACTATTGGAATTAGATGTACCATCTTGCTAGTCGGTCACTAAGGACATGTTTCAACATAACAAACTTGATGGGATTTGCTCTAGAAATAAGATGAACAACATGGGCTTGAAAATAATGCTTCATCTTTTGAATTGAGAAGACTAGCGCCAAGCACAATTTTTCAATTGACGTATAGTTCAGCTCATTTGGTATAATCGTTCTACTCAAGTAGTAAAGAGTTTTCTTTCCCTTCACTATTTTATTGAGCTAACAGGGCTCCAACAGACCTTTCTTGTGCCGCAATGTAGAGTATCAATGGCTTTCCAGGTATAGGGGCTGCCAAAACTGGAGGTTTTGCTAGATACGACTTGATACTTTTAAAGGCATCGCTACATGTTTTGTCTCAATTAAAAGGAGCACCTTTCTTCATGAGATGACCGAATGGTTGGCATCGCCCTGCTAGATTTGAGATGAATCTCCTCAAGTAGGCTAGTTTTCCTTGGAGACTTTTTAACTCATGAATATTTCGAGGCTAAGGCATCTTCGATATTGTAGCAACTTTGGCTTGATCTATTTCAATTTCTCGATGTCTCACAATGAAGCCAAGGAACTTTCCAGAAGTAACTCTGAAGGCACACTTCAATGGATTCATCCTTCGTTGATATCTTCGAAGCAGCTCAAACACCATTCTTAAGTCTTTCAAATAATCACTCCTCTTTCTCGACATTACCACCAGGTCATCCACATAACATTCAACATTTTTATGGAGCAAGTCATCAAATATATTTTGCATAGCCCTTTGATATATAGGACCAGCATTCTTCAAACCGAAAGGCATCACTTTGTACCAATAAATACCTTTAGGCGTGCAAAATGCGGTGAGTTCTTCATCCTTTGGTGCCATGCAGATTTGATTATAGCTAGAAGAACCGTCCATGAATGACATCGCTTCATAACCAGTGGTGGCATCAATCATTAGCTCAGTAATAGGAAGAGGGAACGCATCTTTAGGACATGCATTATTGAGATCCCTGAAGTCAACACAAACTCGAATTTGGCCATTCTTCTTCCTTACAGGAACAATACTTGAAATCCATGTAGGATATTTAACTTCACGAATGAATCCTGCCTCAATGATTTTGTTGACTTCATTCTCTATCAATGGAACCAAGTCTGGCCTAAAACATCTTTGGGCTTACTTAACAGGACGAGCACCATTTTTGACTGCCAACTGATGGACTGCTACTTTAGGATTCAAGCCATGCATTTCTTTATAACTCCAAGCGAAGACATCTCTATATTCTTTGAGTATATTCATATAAGCGATTTCTTCATCAACTTCTAGAAAGGCACTCAAGTAAGTAGGCCTTGGGTCTTCATCAGTGCCAAGGTTAACTTCCTTTAAGGGGTCTATTGTGGTCTTCACTCCTTCTTCAAGTTCTGGTGGAGCATCTCCACTATCTTCCTCTTCTAGAGGGTCATTGTCATTGACAGATATATGACAACACCAGACAATATCTTCTAACTCTTCATCAATCTTCATTTGAGGCAAAGAATCGTGCTCATTCTGCATTGTAACATGATATGAGGAGCCTACACTTTCTTCACCTTCCTCACGGTCCTTGGTGTAAACCAAAGTATGAGCCTTTGCCTTGAGTTCCTCTTTACACGAAACCACAAGTTCCACTCATCGCCTCATTCTAAAAGGAATCAAACTTTTGAAATCCTTTTGGATCATAGATGAAGCCAGCGTTGTCACTTTTAGATAACTTCTCCGATGCTTGTTGTTTCTCTTTTTCAATGGACCTAATCTCTCAAACATAGAAGTTCTTGCAGTAGATTATCCAAGTCGATCAAATACGAAAGACTTTCTATTGGGAGAAGTGACATCATCTTCAAAAGTTATATGATTATTGTTTGCTCTTCTTATGGAGATGCGAACTGGCGGTGGTTGGTTATAGCCTAGGCCTTCACGTGCTTGCCTGGTTTTATCAACTGATGGGAGTTCCCCTAACATTGATGGCTCATTAGGGTTATATCCAGCCTTCGCAAATATCTTGTAAGAATTAGGATCAAAACCTTCTCCCATGCGTTTTGTAGGGAGTGCCACATCTCGCACTTGATTTTAAGCGATTGTCTTTCCTGGCAGCTTTGGAGGCAAGTTTATTGCATAAATCTATCTAATAGGAAGAGTTAGTCCTCTTAATGCATATTCTTGAAGGTTAGATGATTTGACTTATTCTTTCTTTACTTTTGGAACATAGCGAAGTCAGAAGTCAAATTCTTCTTTGAAGACATGGTTTTCCCATCATTGAGATTGGGACAAAGTTCTTCAGTGTCAACTTTTACCTTTCCAACAGCCGTATCGATTCTTTTGATTGTGATCTTCTCAGACTTGGTTGATTTGACATCATTAGATTTTGTCCATTTAACAATATAACTCTTCAAATAGAATTTTGCATCGGCAAAGTGTGTCTCAACTTCGGTGAAAGGATTATCATCTGCAACTATCTTCCTTTCAATCCCATCTTCAAGATACTTCAAACATTGATAGTAAGAAGAGGAGACAATTCTATTCTCATGTACCCAAGGCCTGCCAAGTTATATATTGTATGAAGTCTTTAAATCGATCACCTGCATCCATGCGCTTGATCGCAAATCTTCCATGTGGATTTCTAATTTAATGGAGCCTATGGACCTCTGTCCTTCTTCATTGAATCCTTGTATCAACAAACGACTTTCACTAAGTTCTTCGGTCATGATGCCGAGTTCCTTCAATGTGTGGATAGGCAGAATGTTGACTCCATATCCTTCATCTATCAAGATTCTATTTATCTTCTTCTCTAGCACGTGACCAGCCATATACAAAGGACGATTGTGTAGTGTTTCACAAAATAGAAGATCATTATCTGTGAATGTGATTTTTGTATCACATGTATGTGCTTCTTGGAAAGAAGGTTTAATAGGTTTTTCAGAAGATGAAGGAAGCATCATTGACAAGATTTTACTTGTTGCTTTTTCTTCGCCACTAGGAGACACTTTTGGTGAGGATTCTCTCGTTGTTCCTTCTTTGTCAGTTGGAGACACCTTCATTGTTTCTTTTTTATCAGCATTAAAACATGATGCCTCGACATTTTCTTGAGTAGACTTTGTGCGCAACCAACTTGGTAAGAATTCTTCTAGAGTTCCAGGATGTCGGTGTTTCTGGTAGTGATGCACCTCTACCTTTGCCTTCTTTGGGCGCTTGATTGATTTCTGCTTTACCAGTTTCTTCACCATCTTCTTTATAATTGGTTGCTCACATGATTCTTTTCGTAAGCTTGACTTTTTGCGTCTTCGCCTAGTCACAAAAATCCAATCTTCATCACCATATATATCAACTTGAGATTTATCTAGCTCCAATGACTCGTCTTCATGCTTTTCAGTGATACATATTTGGACCGGATCGAGCGAGCCGAATGTGATGGAGATTTGATTAGAACTATCTTTCTCATCATCAAGGACAATCTTCTTTTCTCTAACCAATCGCATCACTCTATCCTTGAAGACAAAACATTTTTTTTTAAAAGGATGACTCACAAGTCTATGGTACTTGCAATAATTTGGGTCATCAGCTTTTCCAGCTTCATCAGGCCGCTTTATCTCTGGAAACTCAATGAGCTTTAATTCAAGCAACTAATCGAAAATATCAGAAAAGTCAGAATCCAAGAAGGGGTATTCCTTTTCTTGCATTTCCCTTAGGATCGATTTTTGGTCTGAACGCGCTTGAAAAATCGTTCTCACACTTTTCTTCTTCCCTTCTTTCGTAGTGAACTTTGCAGGCGACACATTAACATTCATTGACTCTTTGTTGTCGTTCTTGGGCATAAGTTTTCTCCATCTCTTAGGTTCCTGCTTGTCTCTTCCTTTGCGATGGTCATGGACAAATGTCATATCCTTTCCGGCAGAGGACATGCTCAACTCCATATCATGAGCGCGAGTAGCTAGATCATCAAAGGATTTTGGTTTTATTCCATGTAAGATATAAAGAAGCTCCCAATGCATCCCTTGGATACACATTTCTATTGCAGAAGCTTCACTAAGCCTATCCTTGCAATTCAGGCTCGCGTTCCTCCATCGATTTTTGAAGTCTATGGCTGGTTCATCCTTCCTTTGGCGAGTATTCGTAAGTTCTACAATGATCACAGTACGCCTCGTGCTATGGAATCGATTGAGAAACTCGTGCTCTAGTTGCTCCCAACTATCAATAGAATTAGGCTCAAGATCCGTGTACCAATCAAAGGCATTTCCTTTTAGAGACTGATGCTTATCGTGACCAACGACACTAACCTACGGTACGAGTATCTACGATCACCGATAATATAGTAACCCAACTAAAGGTTGGGATCGTGTCCCAAGGGAGTGGTTTTGAGAATTGATAGAAAAATAAAATTTAGTTCTAACTAGTCGTAGCTTAAGACATTAACTAGTAAAAACATAGTAAATTAAATGGGGTGACACGAAAGTGTCAAATATCGATTTGGGGGTTTGTCACAATTAGTAAAAACAACAAAAATAACAAGAAAATCAAGTATAGGTAAGAATTCTTGGGATGTGAACGCAATACAAGTTGAGATAAGAAGTTGGGTACATGACTTTGAAAGGAAATTTGTAAGATAATGGTGACTAGGCTAAGCTTTAAATGGAAATAAGTTCCCTCTCGGGCAACTTACCCCATTTCAAATGCGTTCCTCTCAGACACCCATTTGCCGCATGAAGACCAGCCTACGCCTTACCCCACTCACTCTCTCGAGCCAAGTGTTAGGATATGGGACTAGGGCTCACCGTTTCGGGCTGAACCTCATGTCGACCCACTCATTAGGCCATTAGTCTAGTGGTCATGGTTTCGCGACCTCCCTCTCGGGCAAGCCAAAAACACATGGGTGGCTTTGTATTTGCAACTACAAACCCTTTAGGTTAAACCACAACCACTAGGTGAAATCACCATTAAACTACATCTAACCTATCAGCAAGCAAGACCCAACAATAATATCATCTCATATTTGCTAAATCACACCCCAAGAACGGGGGATTTTATCCACACATCAAGAAATAACAAAATACACCTAAAATGATAGTGAAATCAAATGGGTATAAGAAATTATAGCTTGATTTAAGCAAAGGAAGAAGAATGGAGAAGACCCACTTCCAACTTGGGGAAGATGAAACCCCTCTTTCTTCAAGTCTCCCAAAAACCCTCTCCAAACTTGAGAGAAAATATCCAAAAAGTACTATTCTATTCTGGAAATTAAAATAAATGTTCGACTCCCTAAAAATTAATAGAGATTTTAGTATTTATAACCATAAGAAATTAGTGCTGGCGGATAACTCGGCGCGGTTAGTCGAGTTCGCCGAATTACTCGATGACTCGCCCTTCTTCTGTCTCAACGCTGTTTCGTGCTTGCCTTCAGTTTCTTTACGTTCTGGACCATTGGGCGGTATAGTAATGCTTTGCGGAACTATTCGGTAAAGCGTCAACTGCTCCTTTTATCGCCTTTTTGATCCTCTTCCTTAAGGGCTTCGCGTACTGGAACAAAGGGCGGAATTTGTCCCTTTGGCGACTCGCCAAGTGTGCTCGGCGGAGCACATGCTTCAGCTTCTTCGTTCTTTTCATCCTTTTTGTTTCTTTATGCGCCTAAGTGTCCACGCTTTCACTAAAACTTCAAATACCTGAAACTTAAGAGTTATCATCAGATATTTAGACAAAATAAGCATTCGAGGACACTATTCTTATCAAAATGGAGCCCTAAATGAGTCCAATTTGTGGACTCATCAACACCCCCAACTTAAACTTTTGCTTGTCCTCAAGCAAACTCAAGTTCAGCCGTTCAAAAAGGGTGTCTTAAACAGTTCTACAGAATATTTGATCATGAATGCACACAACAAGACTCAATTTCCTTGTGCAAGGATCAATTGTGTACTCAAAGATTCAGGTTGTGACACACCATTACCAAAGATTCCCATGCTCGCAATACTTGCTACTTGTGCAAGTTCAAGCTCAACAAAAAGTATCTAAATGCCCTCACATGAAGAATGATTCCATATTCACACAAAGAGGTTAATCAATTCAAGGTCAGGAATCAGATGCAACGCTCACACTAAAAAAAGAGGAACACAATGCATGTTTTCACCCATAGGTTTGACCTTATTTTCCAATCGACTTTCAATTCGGTTTACTCAAGATCAAAAAGGTCTTTCTAAGGCTTGTAATGGGGTTGAGTGTAAAGGTATGGTTATTTAGGTTCAGTGACTTTTTCTTCGTGGGATGTGGTATTCTCAAGGCATTCCCTTCTTTTCCTATAATCATGGATTGCTTGGAAACTCGATTTCCTTCGTACTTTATTCCACCGTTTTGTTTTTTTTTAATGTAAGGGGTTTCCACTTATGCAATACAATGGGTTAGGGGGGACTCTTTCTTGCACTTCTTGACTTCTCCGTTTCCTTTTCACCACACTCCCAACTTAGGCTTTTGGCCTAAGTTGGCTATTCATTAAATCACAAATTAAGAGGATTATAGGTAGTGGACAAGTAAGGTCTAGGGTTTATCAAGGTTCTTCCAAAGAAAGGTAAGACTCAAAGGGTGTTCAAAAGAGTTTCACACACTCACGGGTAGGCCACAAAAGAGGTATAAGTCAAATTTGGCTCACACTCTTTAAAGTTGCCTAAGATCATTTCAAGAGGACACCTTTCTAAATCAATCAGACTAACTGTGCAAATTGTAGGTTTATTCATGCATAGTTCAAAGCAAGCTAATCACACAAGGCATCGACACTTAAGTTAAACAAGACTTCATACTTTCTCTAGTGTGCAACGGTCATTACAAGAAAATCAATTCGATAAATGGCTAATCACGACGAGATGCAAAGAGTTCACATATTGTCTATGCAACTTTATTTGGCCTCATCGTAGCCGTACATTCATGTTCGTTCAATTGAGAGCACTATTCAAGTCATCGGTAATGATTGAAATTGAGACTTAAATTTTTGCAAAAGAACAACCACTTTCAACACAAGCGGTGGCAAAAATGTGCGAAAAATTCAAAAAAAATTGGAAGGGTCAAAATAATTTTGCAATTAGAAGTAAACGGAGCCACGAGCTCAAATTATCGCAAAGCAGTTTTAAAAATACAATTAAAACAGATAACCCAAATGTACACAAAACACAAATATTAATATCAAGCAAACAAAAGGTGAGCCTCACCCCACCACAAATAAAAAGTAATTTGTCCTTAAATGCAAATAATAGTATCCAAAACTAAATGTAAGTAAGACAAACAGAGAGGTGAAGAGGTGATCCTGGTTATGCAGTTGCTCCATCTGTCATGGCATCAGTCCAGTTCTATTTGGTGATATTAGTTCTAATCGCCGAATATCTTGGCGATCCCTTGAGTTAGCACTTGACTCGCCGAGTTTTACAGTATCTTCAGTCATTGGGAAGATCCAAACGGCAGTTTTGATCGAGATCGCCGAGATTTTCGGCGATTCACAAATAATCTCCAAATTTCACCAAGTTTAACAGACTTCAGTGTTTATGATGTTCTGAGTGATAAGGAGGATACGATCGGGTTCGCCGACCCCTTCGGCGACTCGCCAACAAGATCTATTGTTTGCCATCCTTCATTCATTTTAGTACTTTCACCTGCACAAACAACATACCATTTTATTACCGGGAAATAAGTATTGATAAAAATAAAAATAACGTAATTAAAGGGATTTTTGGGTTACCTCCCAAACATCGCCTTAGTTAATGTCACGGCACGACGCGGCAGCGCCTTCATCCGTCTTCAAAATATACCACATCAACCAACAAAATCTCTTGACAATCTCCCATATACAATTTCAGACGTTGGCCGTTCACTGTAAATGGAGGTCCTTCCTGATCTTCAACTTATATGGAGCCATTGATGAATACTCGCGTTACTCTAAACAGTCCAGACCATTTGGATTTGAGCTTTTCAAGAAAGAGTCTAAGTCGCGAGTTGTATAGCAGAACCCAATCTACTACCTTAAAGTCTCGCTTGAGTATCTGAGCATCATGCCATTTCTTCATCTTCTCTTTATAGATAGCTTAACTTTCATATGATCTGAATCTAAATTCATCTAGTTCGTTCAGCTACTCTCGGAGTGCCAAATCTTGCGAAGATGTAGTGTTTCAGGAATTGGACAACGTTTTTTTCCTTCGTTGTTTGGAAGTGCAATGGCTTCCACCCATTTGGAAACATAATCTACGGCCACTAAGATATAGTTATTACCAAATGAGCTCACAAATGGGCCCATGAAATCTATCCCCCATACATCAAATAGCTCAACCTCTAAAATAGGAGTAAGAGGTAATTCGTGTCTTCTAGACACTCCGCCTTGCTGCTGACATTTAGAACATTTCTTTGCAAACTCATGTGCATCCTTGTAGAGTGATGGCCAATAATATCCACTCTGGAGGACTTTGGCGGCGGTGCGAACACCACCATGGTGCCCTCCCTCTGGAGATGTATGACAAGCATGGAGAATTTCTACCACTTCTTCCTCCGAAACACACCTTCTGATGACATGGTCAGCACACTCTCGGAACAAGTATAGCTCGTCCCAAAAGTACTTTTTAACATCGAACAGGAATCTCTTTTGTTGTTAAAAGGTCAACTCATCCGGCATCAGCCCACACACAATGTAATTTGCAAAATCTGCATACCATGGCGTATGTTTGAGGGATATTGCAAACACTCGTTCATCTGGGAAAGAGTCATCTATGTCAACCTCATGCTCGACATTCTCCCTTGCTTCCAGCGAACCACTTGATTTTCGCATCCTTTTCGATCTTTCACCTCAAAATCAAATTCTTGTAATAGTAGTACCCACCTAATCAATCGTGGTTTTGCATCTTTCTTTGCCATCAAATAACGAAGTGCAGCATGATCAGTGTGTACGATTACTTTGGTGCCTAGAAAGTACGCCCTGAATTTTTCAAATGCATAGACTACTGCAAGCAACTCTTGTTCGGTGACCGTATAATTTTGTTGGGCACTGTTAAGATTCTTGCATAGTAGATTGGGTGAAACCGTTTGTTGCACTTTTTCCCCAACACAACCCCTAGTGCCATACCGATGGCATCACACATTAACTCAAAAGATTCGGACCAATTAGGGCTGATGATGATCGGAGTGGATATTAGTTTCTCTTTCAAACACTGAAATGCAGCCATACAAGCATCACTAAAGTGGAATTTCACTTCCTTCTCTAAGAGTTTGCATAATGGGAGCGCAATCTTTGAGAAGTCTTTAATGAACCTTCTGTAAAATCCTGCGTTCCCCAAAAAGCTGTGAACACCCTTTATTGAATCGGCGGGGGTAATTTCTCAATGACCTCAATTTTTGCCTTGTCAACTTTCAGCCCCTTTTGTGACACCTTATGCCCAAGAACAATACCTTCTTTTACCATAAAGTAACATTTCTCCCAATTCATAACCAGATTCATTTCGACGCATCTTTGGAGTACCTGTCCTATGTGAGTCAAGCATTCTTCGAACGTATCCCCTACGACTGAGAAGTCATCCATGAACACCTCTATAGAGTCCTCGACCATATCTGCAAAAATAGACAGCATGCAACGCTGAAATGTTGTTGGGGCATTACATATCCCGAATGGCATTCTTTTGAATGCGAAAGTTCCATAAGGGCAAGTAAAGTGGTTTTCTCTTGATCTTCCAGCGCAATAGAGATTTGGTTGTAGCCGGAGTACCCATCCAAAAAATAGCACCACTCTCTTTCTGATAACCGGTCAAGCATCTGATCCATAAAAGGCATTGGAAAATGGTCTTTCTCAGTCTATGAGTTAAGCTTTCGGTAGTCCATGCATACTCTCCACCCAGTCATTGGTCTTGTTGGCACAAGTTATCCTTTTGTATTCGGGACTACGGTTATGCCTCTTTTTTTTCGGTACACATTGCACCGGACTTACCCACTTACTATCTGCAATAGGGTATATCACCCTGCATCTAGCCACTTGATGATTTCCTTTTTTTACCACCTCTTGCATTGGAGGGTTCAATCTCCGCTGATGTTCCACACTAGGTTTGCACTCATTGTCGAGCCGAATTTTGTGAGTACAGATGCCAGGAGGAATTCCTACTATATCTGCTATTGTCCATCCAATAGCTTTTATATGCTTCCGCAGTACTTCAATGACCAATTTCACCTACCTTTCAAGCAGATTGGTGGTGATAATTACCGGTAGAGTATTATTGGCTCCTAAGAAGGCATATTTGAGATGATAGGATAGGGCTTTTAACTCTAAATTTGGTGGTTCTTCTGTTGCTGGTTTAGTAGGGGGACTTTCTCTATTTTTCAGATCGATATTCAATTTGATTGGATTCCTTGAATATGCTCCTAATCCTGATAAAGCAGCTACCACTTCTTGGTAACCCTGAACTTCGGATTCATCATAATTAGCAAGCACAGATTCAAGGGGCTCATTCTTGCCCATTAAATTACTCACACTTGCTACTGCCTTATCTATCACAGCCTCAATGGACACCACATGGATATTACTTGGTTGCTTCATGGACTTACAGATATTGAAGGTCACATCATCATCATTCACACGGAACTTCAATTTCCCGCTTTCAACATCCACCAATACTCTCCCGGTAGCTAAGAATGGCCTTCCCAAAATAATGGGAATTTCAGCATCGATCTCACAGTCTAGAATCACAAAATCAGCCAGAAAGATGAACCGATCCACTTTTACCAATATGTCATAGAGTATTCCTACTGGGTGCTTGATTGATCGATCAGCCGTGAGGATTCTCATTGTGGTTGCTTTTGGTTCACCCAAACCAAGTTGTTTGTATATTGCATAAGGCATCAAGTTGATACTTGCTCCTAAATCGCACAAGGATTTAGCAAATTGGAGCATGCCAATCGTGCACGGGATTGTGAATGCTCCATGATCTTCTCTCTTAGTGATTGAATCATTTTTCATGATTTCATTGCAACTATGGGGCACCTCAATCATTTCATATTCCAAGCTCCTTTTCTTTGGAACTAGTTCTTTCATGAATTTGGCGTATCCCGGCATTTCCAACAATGCTTCTACCAGAGGAAGGTTAATTGATAAGCTCTTGAATACTGACAATTTTTTTTTGAACTTTTCATCTTCATTCTTCTTTGTAAAACGTTGGGGAAATGGTGGAGGTATCTTGGGTAAAGGATGTATGACTTTTGGAACTTGAACTTGTTCATCTGCTTCCTCTTGTGGTTCTTTAGTAAGGCCTTGTTGAATAGGCAAATCTTGTTCCTCCACACCTTGACTCTCTTCATGTTTTTTAGGGTCCTCATCTTCCATCATATCTCTTATTTCCACCTTACCGCTATGGGTAACCACATCCAACTCTCTTTCAATATAGTCCATGGGTGTTTTGGATGTTAATTGAGCTGATAACAGACTCAATTTACCCTCCAGTATTTTGCTGGCATCAGCATAAGAACTAACTTTACTGTTCAATGATGAAAAATCATCTTTCATTCCTTTTAGTAGACCATCAGAGCCCTCAACTTTATCGAGTATGCGCGATAACAAATCATTTACCCGATGACTACTTGCACTCCCTTTAGATTTTGGGCTTTCGCTCAAGTGAATATGGTCCTCCTCCTGACCATCATGTTTAGCCCAATGTTGCCAATATCTCCTTGGTTCTTCTCCTCTATAATAGCTCCAACCTTGATTCCCACCCCGCGATTGATAGAGTGTGTGGAAACCCTTTTTGTATCTTCTGGACTTCCAACCTTGATTCTCCCCCAGTCTTGAATAACCGGAAGAAAAACCCTCCTCACTTTGAAATACCCCACATGTCCCCTTCATATGTTCTTGTAGAATTTCCATTTGAGATAACATCTTCTTGATGTTTTCGTCCCTTTCCCTCTCTTTTTTGATCTATTCTTGCGTTAATAGAAAGCAGAGTGGGGAGACTTGATCATCTTTGGTATACCATGCCTGGTTTACTTTAGTCATACCATCTAGGAGAAATAAGGCTACTTCAAATGATTGTAACATTAATCCACCTTGCACCAATTGATCAGCTATTCCTTTATTCACCGAGTCCAAACTACGGTAAAAGTATTGGAGCAGCAATCCACCTGGTAGCCCATGCGTTGGGCACTTACGCAAAGATCCTTTAAACCTTGTCCATGACTCGTGAATTGGTTCACCCTCCTGTTACTTGAAATTTTGAATATCGTCCCTCAGTTTCATCATTCTTGATGGAGGAAAGAATCTTTCGTGAAATGCCATAACCAACTCCTTCCATGATTTGATGGAGTTGTTTGGGCGCTCAATCAACCATTTAGTGGCTCCCCCAGTTAACGATAATGGAAATAAGCAAAATCATATGGATTCTTGAGATAGGTTCTTGAAATGATAAAGGGGTGCACACTTCCACAAAGCTTTGTACATGATTGTGCGGATCTTCTTCTCCAACCCTCCAAATAAACCTTTCTAATGTATGGGTTAGAGTGTTGCTCTAGTAACTTCGAACATTACATTCCCGTCAGCTTGTGGCATGCAAATTTCACCCATCTCGCCCATGCCGGCAGGATGATAAACACTATTAGCATCATTGATGTCATCTCAATGAAAAACACCACCTGCTGAGTGACCTGTTTGGCAGCTATTGTCCCGGTTTGTACTCATATAGACTGGTGTGGCACACAAATACTCAAAATAAAACTGAAAATTAAATAGGTAAACTACCACTATTAAGAACAGAGATTCTATTAAACTAAAAATTCTCAAACAACACCACTCCCCGGCAGCGGCGCCATTTTGATGCTTATCGTGACCAATAATACTAACCTACGATACGAGTGTCTACGATCGTCGATAATACAGTAACCCAACTAAAGGTTGGGGTCGTGTCCCAAGGGAGTGGTTTAGAGAATTGATAGAAAAATAAAATTTAGTTCTAACTAGTCGTAGCTAAAACTTCAAATATCAATTTAGGGGGTTTGTCACAATTAGTAAAAATAACAAAAATAACAAAAATAATAAGAAAATCAAGTATGGATAAGAATTCTTGGGATGTGACAGCAATACAAGTTGAGATAAGAAGTTGGGTACATGCCTTTGAAAGGAAATTTGTAAGATAATGGTGACTAGGCTAAGCTTCAAAAGGAAATAAGTTCCCTCTCGGGCAACTTACCCCATTTCAAATGCGTTCCTCTCGGACACCTATTTCCCGCATGAAGACCAGTCTACGCCTTACCCCACTCACTCTCTCGAGCTGAGTGTTAGGATATGGGACTAGGGCTCACCTTCTCGGGCTGAACCTCATGTTGACCCACTCCTTAGGCCATTAGTCTAGTGGTCTTGGTTTCGCGACCTCCCTCTCGGGCAAGCCGAAAACACATAGGTGGCTTTGTATTTGCAACTACAAACCCTTTAGGTTAAGCCACAACCACTAGGTGAAATAACCATCAAACTACATCTAACCTATCAGCAAGCAAGACCCAACAATAATATCAACTCATATTTGATAAATCACACCCCCAAGAATGGGGGTTTTTAGCCACACATCAAGAAATAACAAAATACACCTAAAATGATAGTGAAATCAAATGGGTATAAGAAATTAAACCTTGATTTACAAAGGAAAAAGAATGGAGAAGACCCACTTCCAACTTGGGGAAGATGAACCCCTTCTTTCTTCAAGTCTCCCAAAAACCCTCTCCAAACTTGAGAGAAAATATCCAAAAAGTACTATTATATTCTGGAAATTAAAATAAATGTTCGACTCCCTAAAAATTAATAAAGAGTTTAGTATTTATAACCATTAGAAATTAGTGTTGGCGGATAGTTCAGCGCGGTTAGTCGAGTTCGCCAAATTACTCGGCGACTCGCCCTTCTTCTATCTCAACGCCGTTTCGTGCTTGCCTTCAGTATCTTTACATTCTGGACCATTGGGCGGTATAGTACTGCTTCGTGGAACTATTCGGCGAAGCGCCGACTGCTCTTTTTATCGCCTTTTTAATCTTCTTCCTTCAGGGCTTCGCGTACTGGAACAAAAGGCGGAATTTGTCCCTTTGACGACTCGCCGAGTGTGCTCGGCGAAGCTCAGGCTTCAGCTTCTTCGTTCTTTTCAGCCTTTTTGTTCCTTTTTGCGCCTAAGTGTCCATGCTTTCACTAAAACTTCAAATACCTGAAACTTAAGAGTTATCATCAGATATTTAGACAAAATAAGCATTCAAGGACACTATTCTTATCAAAATAGAGCCCAAAATTAGTCCAATTTGTGGACACATTAGAGACCAGACAAACTGCTTGGCAAGATAGTCTCCATATGTTCTAGAATTATTACATGTCTCCACAAAGTGTGCAACATATTGCTTCGGATTTCCTGTACCCTCAAATTGTTGAAATTTGGGAGGTTGATAACCAGCAGGCATTTTTAAGTTATCAATTCTTACCGTGTATGGCTTGGCATACATATGAGAAGACTTGGTGGAGACTTATACTTATCTTTGATAGTGCCTTCAATGAACTCCTTCAAGCGATCGAGTGGGATCATTCCTTCAGAAGAAACTGACATCTCATTAACAAGCGGTGCTTTCTTCGCAGGATCTCCAATCTCTTGAACTTCAACACATTTTCCGGGCGCATGACTCACTTCTCCATATAAAAGTCCTTCCATTCAATCCATCAACTTATTGATTCTAGACTCTTGGTGTTGTACATGCTTTGTCAATCCTTCAACCAACTTCGTCAGATTTGCGAGTTGTTCCTCAGAGGAAGAAGCAGCAGCCACCATTGTTTGCATGATCATTGGAGATGTAGGAGAGTAGCATGGATTATCGCGTAAGTTGATCTTCAGCGGACTCACATTACGTGATGCACGTGGAGGTGACTCATTCGTTGAATCATAGCTCTCCCTTGTGGTAGAGTTCTTGGAACCAGATTGCTCAAGGAGAGCCAATGTCTTCTTGATCTTTTCAGCAACACTGCTTCCTCCTTCTAAAGCATTTGCGGAGGAACTTGATATTTTTAGATTCGTAGACCCAAAAACTGGAGTTGATGCGGATGACACTTGAAGTGTTTGTTGTCCTAGTGTAGCAGCCTTGCTTCTCGTAACAGCTCTGAAACTTCCAAAGGTAACACCCAAAATTCCTTCAACTTTAGCAGAGAACTTGGAGCTAGTGGCCTTAGAGGCAGTTGATCGAGAGTTGTTCTTTATGGAAGTCATCTCGATATTTTTTTATGCTTGAAAATTTGAGATGAGAGGTAGAGATTGTCCCACTGGGCATGCCAGAATTTGTAGACAATAAAATTTGCGTTGAGAAAACAATAATCAAGAACGGAAAATTAAGCAACAATCATTTTATTGATTTAAGTGCTAGCGTTACAATCTCTATGATTCCTCTGAATTCGCCTTTTCAATTATAAATTCAAGGGCTCTTGAGCTTGATCTTGATCTTTAACTTTAACTTTAACTTGATCTTGGACTTGGACTTGGACTTGAACTTGAACTTGAACTTGAACTTCGACTTTAACTTGATCTTGAACTTGAACTTGAACGTGAACTTTATCTTGATCTTGACTTCTAGTTGAATTTAAGGGCTTCAGGCTTGATCTTGAATTCGGTGGTCTTGATCTTGAATTCGGTGGTCTTGATCTTGATCGTTCTTGACCTTGGTCGTTCTTGAGACTTGAACACTTCAATTCTTGAATTCTTGAACTTTTAGCTTGTTGAGAAATCTGCGGCTTTTGATCCACGAGTTTTCTCTAGCTTTTCGTTAGAATTCTTGGTCCTCTTTTCTGAATTATGAAGACCCCTATTTATAGTTTTAAAATAAAGGAGTTGTGATTAAAAGTGGACTTCCTTCGGCCAATCAGATTTAAGTGACATGGCATTTGGGCTTTATGGAGCAGACTTTAATTAAATTCATATTTATTGAATTTAAATATTTAATGCAATTATATTAGTCCATAATATTTTTTTGGACTAATATATTTATGAATTTAATATAATCTGAATTATTTAATAAATTTATATTTAAATAAATATTAAATGATTACACTTCCAAATTGCTTTTTATTTATTTATTTATTTATATACATCCATAGAATTTACTATCTATATCTTTCCCTATCAATGCTCTCCAAGATATTATCTTTGGATGGAACAACAATAAACATAAACAAATGGGGCAATGTTTTACTAAAAAAAATGGTCAAAAAGACACATCATTTCTTATTTAGATTCTCATCTTGTAGTGCTGTGTGGTTGGGAAATAAAAAGAATTAGTAGGTGTTTGGATGTTAACTAGAAATTATTAATTCGGATTATATTAATTTGAAATTAAAATTATATTTGGTCATAAGTTTTGCAATTAAATTATACTTTTTCTCATTATCTTAAAAACTCAATTTGTACAAATTAATTTTATATTTTAATTTGTTTATCTTATTTTTTTATTTTTTTGATTAAAAAAATATTTTTCGTATAATTTTTAAATTTCAATTTTTCACATGATATATCTAAAAATTATAAGATTCAATTTTCTTTTTTACTTTCTTAAATTTTATATCAAGTCAAAAAAATTTGAATAAAAATAGAGTATTAAAATTTCCCTCAATTCTACCTAAATTAATGATAACAAAAGATTCTTCGCTGCAACACGAACTGACTTTAGGATGTTTTTTTATGAAAAGGGAAAAGTGGGTTGGCTAATTATTACTCCCTCCGTCTCATTTTATATGATATACTTTGATTTGGCACAAACTTTAAGAAAAATGGAAAGACTTTTAAAACTTGTGGTCCAAAATGAATGATAGAAATTTGTGTGGTTGTAAATCATTTCATTAAGGGTAAAAAAGACATTTTATAGGCAAAT
>JAJOOO010015621.1:0-20552 GCA_029582685.1 Solanum piurae | reverse complement strand
CTGTAACACATACCAGAATCTGGAAAAACAGAAAGAAGATCAAGCCCACTGAATGCACAGTGTCCCCTTAAGAAAATTATTCCCCTCTAGTATCCGAGGTTTGATTTGGAATATGTCCACCCAAGATAAAATGATCTCAATCACCAGTGTATTGATACCCAAAACGCTGGTGTCAGCGAACCACTCAACGGCAGTAAAGTACACTTAGAATACTAGATTTAGTAGTAGAAGAAGAAGTCCAGAAATTGGTTTTTTTAAAATGAGAGGAAATCTCTCAATTTATAGAAAACAGAGGGTAGTGTGAAAAAGTTCTTATTGTGCCTTACCAGAAAGGTCACAAACCTTTGAAAAGTCACAATCTTTCGGAAAGGTCACCACCTTTCATAAAAGTCACAACTTTTCATAAAAGTCGCAACTTTTGATAAAAGTCACAACTCTTCATAACAGTCGCAACTTTTCATCAAAGTCACAACTCTTCATAAAAGTCGCAACTCTTCATTTTTCATTCACACCTTTTAAAACCCAACAAAATGTACTCACAAGAAGGTTGCTTCAGTTTCTTCCATTGATTGGCCATGGAAACTAAGCTTTCATTGTTATTTGTGGTGGCTTGTAGTTGTAAATATTTTTCAGATTTGGGCATACATTCTTTGTATTTTTCCATGTTCTTCCTAGAGATTTCTTAAAAAATAAAAGTAATAGAAAAAATAATTTTCTTCCATTTTCAATTGATCACTCAATACTCAAAAACGTCTGCCGAAGCTCCACCGATTGAAACCACCTAGAATTTTACTCCTTTTTGAAGTAATTTATTTCTTGATTGTTTCTTGTTATTGGTTTATTATAAGCTTAATGGGGTTTGAAGAAGATGAGGAGGGTGGGGTAGGACGAAGAAGAGATGTGGGGTGGGGGTGGGGTTAAAAAATATTTTGATTTTTTTTTACTTTAATAATTATCTGACGCGCATGATTTTTTTTTAATTATTATTATTTTGCCATGTCAGCTTTAGGGGGTAAATAAATTCACTTTTAAATAGCAGAGGTGTATAATAGATCGTCATGATAGTTTAAGCATGTAACTGACTTTTCGATACAAGTTCAAGTGGGAATCTATGCCTTTTTCCTAGAAGTAATTAATAAAATTATAAGTTTACTATATCTCCCTTTGTATGGGAAAATGAATAGTACTTCTTAATATAAAGATAAAATAGGTATAAAAAATTAAATTCGAACATCTATTTTGAATATAATAAACAACTAAAAATAAGCGGAGAGGGTACATTCTCTAGACTTTCATATTTCATCGAAAACTATGAAATGTATAATAGATTTCTGAGCCGGTTTGGATTGGTTGTTGATCAAAATCAAAATCAAATCAATTTAATTGATTATTAAATCATTAAAGCCAAACTAGATATAACAAACATTCATTGATTTGGTAATTGCTATCGATTTTTGTTCAATTGTTCGATAATTAATCATCAATTGATATAGTAACTCATATTTTCCAGATATAAATAACTAGTGGTTATCCTCACTTTGCTAAATCCGGCAAGTCAAACTAATATTTAATCAAGTGAGATTAAAAATAAATAAATTATAGCTACTTGCCACTACACAAGATTATCACAACTCTAATGTTGAGATTTGAGACACAAAACAAAATGAAAATAGAGAGAGAAATAAAAACAACTTATGGGATGGGATGATTAGGTCAATTTTGTCATATATTTTTACTCAAAAACCATTACATTATAAATAAATTTTGATAAATAAATAAACAAATATATATATATATATATATATATATATATAAAATATTTAAAACTGTTCATTAAAAATAATATATTATCTATATATAATTATTTAAAAATATGTATATAATTTATCGGTTCAATTATTTTTTAATTTTTTGAACAAAAATCAAAATCAAAAAAAATATTATCGATTTTCAAGAATATAGAATCAAATCAAATCAAACCTAAATAAAACTCATCGATTTGATTCGATTCAATTTTCAATTTGAATCAATTTTTAATCTGAACGTGAGCAGTTTATATATATTGTGCGATAATTAAAGTTAGGAAATTAAAAAAAATAAGAGACTGAAACCACCAAGACAAAAAATAACGATGCATTATACTCAAAAACAAATATGAAATGAACCAAATCAAGTGGAATCCAAAAAAAAAAACGTAATAATAACCAAATGGCAGAAATAATTTTGGAATCTCTACATGTTAGGGCATGCAAAATTATTGTAATTTGTATGTATCTCTCTTCATTTGTCCCCTTTTTTAAAAAAACTAAACATTTTTACATATAATATAATAAAATTATTTATAATAAACATTATATGCAAAACAATAGAGAAGATTAGTGATTGTCGGAGTCCATAAAACAGCATTCTTCCAAATAATGAAATGACCAAAATTTGCAGGTTTACTTGGTAATCACATGGACCCATCTGGCAAAGTGAATCTTATTTATTTACTTATAATAAATATAATAATAGGAAAAAAACTTTAAAACAATTACTAGTTACTACTTCCGCTTTAATTTAAGTGTCTTAATTTATCTGAGTATAAAATTTAAAAAATAGTATGAGATTTTTAAGTTTTGTGGCATCAAATTATAGATACATCTAATCATTTTAGATTTTGTGATCTTAAATTTATCAGGTTAAAATGTTAAAATTGATTATTATTTTTTGAAAAATATAGCTGAGACATTTTCTTAGGATCATAACTGTTTGGCCGAATTTTTTTTACTTTTTTTTTTCCCAAAAACAATGTTTGGTCATGAAAATTTCAAATATAACTTAAAGTTGTATTTGGACTTTGAAAAACACCCCGAACCTTGTTGAATTCGAATACATTCACTTTTCCTATATTTTTTTTTAATTCTATTCAAATTTTTTTATTTATATAAAATAATTTCATTAAATTATAATTTCTTAAAAATAAAAAGTACACTCAAATAACCAAATATTAATTGCAAAAATTATAGCCAAACACAATTTCAAATTTTTTAAATAAAGTGAACAAATATTTGCAATAGTATGTATAGATCGTTTATGAAATCTAATTTATGATATTATATCACTATCTATTTGAAATATCATTCTTTTAAAATAAATTTGATTGTATATTTAACATAAATCAGTCAAGTTGAGTGATTTTTTTTAGTTTTTACAAAATAGAGATATAAAGCATATTTAGAAAAAAATCATTCAAATTCTGAATATTCTTTCACAAGAATTATGATCAAACACAACTATAACTCCAACTCTAACTTCAAAAATTCTAAATGAAGTGAATATTTTTTTTAATTTTTGAGCAAGTTCTTGAAAAGGTTGATATGTGTAATTGGGATATGTTAATAAATTAAATAATTATTTTTCTCTCCTCTCTGAAATTAATAAAATAATAAAAATAGAAAATGTTGGAGGCCATTAGCCATGTGAGGAGGACCTGAAGTTGCAGTAGCAGCTTCCTATTGGGAATGAATGATTGAATGAAATTATGCATTATTAGAGGGGACACTTAATACTGGCTAGACCCACATTTGCCACACTACACATTAAAGGACAGAAAAAAAATAAATTAGAAAAGAACCATCATCTTTTAAAGATCAAGAAAAATCAAACTTTTTAATTATTTTTTTCATTTAGGAAAAAAAACACATATTATGATAATATTGAAACAATAGTTAGAATCCATGAGGTGGAGCATTAGGTGCCCCACATGGCTTTATACCAAAGCCACTTTCAAGATTTCATCATTGAACCAATAATTATATGAGATAAATGAATCCTTTCTCTTGCAAATTGCATTTCGTTTTTCTTCTTTTTAACCTTTTTTTGCTTTTCAATATTACTCTATTAGGATAGTATATCACAAACATAATAGATTTTAGTTGAAAATAAAATAACAAAAATGAATAAACAAATTATTCAGGCTGAGACGTGGATATCTTGCTCTCTTTAAGAAGATTTCAGCCAACTGTGGTATAATCTATGCCGATCCAATAATATCACTCTTGGCAGAGGCGTATCCAATATTTTGAGATGATGGGTGCACTATTACAAAAATGTTGATCTAAGATATAAATTTTACCGGTTCGATAATTAGATTTTTACTACTGAAAATATATATTGAATTAATTAAAATGCCAAAAGTGCTACCAATTACTAGTTAGAGAAGTGTTATCTAATTTTAGAAAGAAAAATAAAATAAGATAAATATAAAATTTAAATTTCTAACCTCACGTAGAGAGGTGCACCCAGTCATTACATATTATGTGATACTCCGAGTGTGGGTTCTCACATCTATATTTCAATATTTTAAAAAAAATATAACACTACTATATATGATCTTGGGAGGGGAGCATGGGTTTACGTGAACCCGGTGACCCCCCCTTAGATAAGCCCCTGACTCTTGGCTTGTCCGGTTGTTCCCTCCATGATACAATTGCCCAACAATGTCGTACAATTCAAACAACTCTGGTTTAGTTGAAGAGTTATAAGCTCCACAAAAAGAATATCTTCCTTCAACATATAATTGCTATATTTGTACAGTGAATTAGTTAAAGAGTTAGAATATTTTTATTTTGTCTCGACCCTCTCTTTCACTACTCTAATCTCAATATAAATACAATAGAGTACTCATTATCTTTTTCACTCTATGTTTTCTTTTATATTTCTTGTTAACATAACAAAGTAAGACTATCCGTATTTATAAGTGAGAAATTCTTCATTGCAATGAATATGAAGATTATGGAGTAGTAAATCAGATAAATGAATGACATAAATATCACATAAATTACTAGAATAATTAAGTATAATAATGGAAAATAAAGAGATAGACGTTACATGAATTATATGAAAAACTATTGCCACATTTTATTACAAACTAAATGAGAATTTTGGGGGGCACAAAGGCCATCAACAGACAAAAGTGGGACTTACCTCACAATTTGGCTTAAGCAATATGATACACTTTAATACATCAAAATATTAATATTAAAATGTTAACCCAACATACACTTGTAGTAGCAAAGCTCTAAACTATATTGTACCAATTTGAATGAACTCATATAATCATCAATTAGAAGAGGGTAATTGAGTTTATTAAAAGACTTTTAAACCTTATAATCAAACCCAAAGGACTATAGTCTATACATAGAAGGAACACTAAATATACATATATCTTGGTTCTTGTGTGTGATGCATGTGCTCAATTTATAAATTAGACTATGCTTATTATTCAATAGCATATTAATGGTATATCTTAAAAGGAAAAGGAAAAACTACATTATATATTAAATTAATATAGCTATAATATATTTTATTTATATTTTATGGATATATTTATTTAATAAATAGCAAATAACACTTTACATGCATACATTTTTTCCCCACTTTTCACGCTTTCTCTTCCCTAGCTCCATTTTCACAGCATTCAACCATTATCCCCAAATCACATTCATTATCCTCAAATCACCTCCATTATCCCCAAATCAATTACATATCTTCGTAGTATCCATACAATCACAGTCTCTTCGCCCTCAAATCCTTACAATCAACGATTTTGCTTGATTTTCGGAGGTTATTTGTGGTTTAGATTCATCAGGTATCTTCTAATTCTCATTTTTTTTCTCTTTTTTCATTGAAGGTTTTATATAGATATACGTTTATGCTATATTCTTAGGGTTGAATTTGAAGGTTGTTTTCAATATTGCAATGTCGGAAATCAATACTCCCAGGAGGATCACAAGAGGTACACATTATTTCGATAATTGCTTGCAAGGAATACCCTTGTTTAATTTGTGTATAACTCAAATGCAATCACAAATTTCAGGTTTCATTGCTGCAATGGAGATAGAGAAGCAATCAAAGTTTCAGAATAACCCTATAACATTGAATCTGAATGATGAATTAGAAAGGGCTGGTTCTTCTAAGAGGAAATAAGGTTCAACACTAACAGTGGATGAAACAAAAATTGACAAGAGGATAAAAGTCAAAGATGTTGTTTCTGGCAGGAGTGGAAAACATGTAGTTAATGAAGAACACGAAGAAGGGAGGAAAGAAGAACTTGAGGTTTGTATATTTTTTAATTTTTTACATTGTAGAATAAGTGTATACATTTGTACTTGCAGTGTACTAGTTTCAATATGTCATATTTCAATGGGTTTGTTCAATACTGATAGTGGTAAACCAAATGTAAATACTATATATTTTGAACAGGACAAGGTGTTTGACCTGGCAAATAACATAAAGAGAAAAAAATTTATAACAAAAGAGAAAAACATTCCTAACAATAGAAGAACAATAAAAAATGTTGCTTCTAGTAGCTTTGTTGAAAGGCTTATACAAGAATATAAGGATGATGAAATTGAGGTGTTTATATTTTATTTATGAATTTATATAATGTTGAATACGTATTCAGCTGTTACCTCTATTGTATGAGGTGTTGTATTCAATTGGGCTCTATTTTATACATTTATACATACATACTTTTTCGTTGTTCATCCTATTTATAAGATTCAATGTATGTTAGACAATAGTTTGTATTCATATGAATGTTGTGTAAGTTGAACAAGAAAGTTTACGTGGAGGATATATCATTCAAATTATTATACTGTGGCATACTTATAAATATTGAATACTTATAGTGTGGCATACTGTCACGACCTACACCCTGGACGTGGCCGGTACTCAAGAATCATTGCTGGTCCCCAAGCGAATTCTCATCCTGACTGACTACAAGAAAAAGACTAACTCAAGCATACAAAAGCTTAAAAAACTGAATTAAGTTCAATAACTCAAATACTCAATCTAAAAAAAGAGATCTGAAAACTACTTAATTAATAGATAAACTCAGAGTTTGTAAAAACAACTCAAAGAAGATATATACTGAAAACTACTAAACTTTGTCTATCTATGAAGCCTCTACTATTATAGAAGGATATCGGGACAAGACCCACGACATCTCAAAACTACTATGTAACACCCCGTATTCGAAAGAGGAAAGTTAACAAATTTCAGAACTCCCAGGTGCCATCAACGAGGGCCAACCACGACCCGTGGTATCGGCCATAGACCGTAGATGAGTCCGTGGATGGGTACCTCAGTAAATGTCCAGGCATGGACCATGGTGAAACCTACAAACAGTAGGTCGGTTCACGCCCCGTGGTCTAGTGGTCGCAGGTCAGGGGCAATATCTCTGAATCTACTGACGAACGTGCAAGACGAACTGTAGGTCCACCCATGATCCGTTGATGGAGGTGTCATGGGTCTAGGAAAAAGTATCTGACCACCAACCACAGTTCACCAGGACGGACCGTAGGTCCATCCACGGCCCGTCGAGTGGGTCCGTAGGTTGGTAAGTCGGTGACACTTAACAATTGACTTAGGGGAAGTTGGGTCTTTTCCTAATTAATTAGTTCCTATACTTGTCATTTTGCCTATATTTAGAACCCCTATATAAGCCTTTTTACCTCCAAATTCACCCCATTTAATTTATTCTTCCAAAATCCCAAAAGAAAACCAAAACCTCCTCTTAAATATTCTATCTCTAGAACTTGAAGAAGAAGAAGATTCAACTAGGGTTTGAAGATATGGATCCAACTTCTCCATTGAAGTCTAGTAATTAGAGTCAAGGTATGGTATCTTTCATCCATGGATTCCTTCTACCCATAGAGTCCCCAAATTCCTCTATTTCGAATAGTAGAATTCCCCAATTAGCTAGGGTTTTCTTCTAACACCATGAGTTCTTTTGATTATTGATCTTAATGGTTTAATTATGTCCAAATATGCATGAATTGATAATTTACAGTATTTTTATGATGTTTCCCCTATGAACTCATGCAAACCCCCATGTTTTCCAAATTGTGATCTCATAGAATTGGGTCATTGATTTTGAAAGATGAGTTTTATGATATAAATCATGAAGTAATAGAATTACATGATTTTATGATAAAACCCCCATCTAATGTTAGAATTCTATATTTGGTGATTGAAAGTAGCTTTGAACCTTGAAAGGGCAAAGTATGAGTTTATGCATGATCTTATGAAACCTATGTAAATGCTTTAAGGGTGTTTTGAGAGTAAAGTGACAATGTTGTTGCTTTTGTTGTGTTGTTGAAAGGTTATTCTCATAAAACACTTACAACCATGATGTGAAAAGTTTTCTCACATAGAAAGGGTTCTTAGGTTGAAAGGATATTCTCACCTAATTGAATAAATAAATAAGAGCTATCCTAATGAACTAGCTTTGATTGATAAGATGACATGTATTTCCATGAATAATGAGAATAAGTAAGTTCTTAGCACCGAGTGGATATTGACATTGAGATGAAAGCTTTCTCGTTAGTAGAGGCCGGGTTTCTAGAAGAAGTCTCATGAGATGGAAGCTCTCCTGTTAGTAGAGGTCGGGTTTCTAGTAGGAATCTCCTTATCCCATAAATATATGCCCCCATAGGTTGATTAGCTAGTGGATCCACTTAACCTAGATGTTCATGGTTCTACCTTAGGAAAGTAAAACAACCCTTTCCGGTGTGGGAGACACCGGGTGATCATGTTTTAGCTCACATGGTCTCTATGTCGGTTAAGGCTAATTTTCCCACAACAAGATGATTAATGAACTAAGGTTACTTAAAGAAGTATCTCACATGTTTTTAAAGTTTTAATGTTGATTTAGCTTGCATTGACCATGATGGTTTGACTTATGTTTTTTAACCCTCTTATATCATGTTTTGTTGGTCAAATTGCATATCATGAAATGAAATGTCCTTCTTAGCATGTTTTAAATGTTTTTATGCATAGATATCATACTTAGTGCATTTTTGTACTAATGCATGCTCTTGCCTATATTTTCCCCAAATGTAGGGTCCGATAGGCAGGGTTTCATTCTAGTGGCTAGAGCTTGGACTTTGATTCTTTCCGAGCTTGGTGAGTCCTCATGGTTCGAGGATGGATTTTCCTTATTGTAGTTTCACTTTCGTATTTCCTTTTTGAACATGATGTATGGGCTAGGCCCACCTTTATTCTATTGTAATAGATGGCTATGTTGAGATATGAGTTAGACTTCCACTTTTCTATCAAAACTCTTTTGGACTTAAAGGTTGTTTTATTCTTTATTATTCTAGTACTTTATGTTTTGATATGCTAAGTGGCTTATATGGAGTCCTTTGGGGTTCTATATGCCATGTTACATCTAGGGGGTACCCTTGGGTCGTGACAAACTTGGTATCAAAACACAAGGTTTAGAATGGTCCTAGGATGTCTCATAAGCCATGTCTAGTAGAATCTTGTTCATGAGTGTTAAGCACACCACATTTATGAATGAAAGGATACAAGATGATAAGGAAACTCCTTTTCTTTCATTACTCTAAAGTCGTGCCATAGAGTTTAACTCTATTAAGTCTCTCTCCTAATCCTTATCCTATGTTCTTAAGGATATGTCTACTCGAATGTCTTACACTAGCAGGAATGTGAGGGAGAATGTGGAACAAGAAGCTCCTCCCCAAGTTCCTCCTCAAGTTCCGATTGATCCTTTTGCCGAACAAGTTACAAATGTGGAGTTTAGATCGGCTTTTCAAGTATTGGCTCTGGCCGTGATGACTTAAGCCAATAGAGAGGTGTTAGTCCCTGTGAACCCAAATATGGGTACGACAGATTCAAGAGTGAGGGATTTTATGAGGATGAACTCTCTGAAATTTCATGGCTCCAAAGTTGAGGAAGATCCTCAAGAGTTATCGATGAGGTCTATAAGGTACTTGCTATCATGGGAGTGAATACGGGAGAGAAGGCGGAATTGGTTGTTTACCAATTTAAAGGTGTTGCTCAAGTGTGGTACAATCAATGGAAGGAGGCAAGACCGGTAGGAGCGGGTCTCGTAGAGTGGGAAATGTTTAAATTGACTTTTCTTGATAGGTTCTTTCCCCTTGAGATGAGGGAAGCAAAGGTTCTTGAATTTATCAACCTTCGTCTAAGAAGTATGAGTTTGAGGGAGTATGCTCTAAAGTTCACTCAATTGTCCAAATATGCTCCAACAATGGTTGCAGATTCAAGGGTTACAATGAGTAAATTTGTGTTGGGGGTGTCCGATATGGTGGTTAAAGAGTTCCGTACTGCCATGCTCATTGGTGACATGGATATCTCTTGTCTCATCGTGCATCCACAACAAATTGAAGAGGAGAAACTCAAGGAAAAGTCTAGAGAGGTAAAAAGGGCGAATACCGGTGATGGAAATTTCTCACATGCTAGATCCAATGGACATGGTCGTCCTAAGTTTTGTCAAGGGTTTTCCGGTCAAGGTTCCTCTAATGCTCCACCTAAGTTTAACAAGGATAGGATGTATAACCCTAAACCTCAAGGAGGGAATGGTGATGGTTTTTCTTTGGCTAGGTCTATATGTGCTAAATGCGGGAAAAAACATGATGGTAATGCTTAGCCGACACCGATGATTGCTTTAGTTGTAGGAAGAGTGGTCACAAAATGAGATATTGCCTCATGCTCACGACAAAGGGAAGGGAAGGCAAGCAAGCTCTTCCTAGTTGTTCGAATCCCAATGCTCCAAAGCAAAACCATTTCTATGCTCTCCAAACCCGAGGTGACCAAGAGAGTTCTCCAGATGTAGTGACCGGTATGTTAAAAGCCTTTCATATTGATGTATACACTTTACTTGATCCCGGTGCTACTTTGTCCTTTGTGACACCATATGTGGCCATAAAGTTTGATGTGCTCCCCGATGTATTGTTAGAACCTTTTTCGGTCTCTACTCCTATTGGTGATTTTGTGGTGGCTAAGAGGATTTATAAAAAGTGTCCCATTTCCTTGTCCCATAGAGTTACTCTTGTAGACTTGGTTGAACTTGACATGTTGGACTTTGATGTCATTCTTGGGATGGATTGGTTGTATTCTTGCTATACTTCCATAGATTGTAGGACTCGAGTAGTCAAATTTCAGTTTCCAAATGAGCCTATCCTTGAGTGGAAGGGGGGAAATTCTTTGCCCAAGGGTCAGTTTATCTCTTATCTTAGAGCTAGAAAGATGATCTCTAAATGTTTCATTTACCATCTTGTAGGATGAGGGATGCATATTCAAAAACCCATACTCTTGAGTCGGTCCGCGTAGTTAATGAGTTTCCGAAAGTTTTCCCTGATGATTTACTCGGTATTCCTCCTGAGCGGTAAACAGACTTCTGTATTGAACTTCTCCCAAATATGCAGCCTATCTCTATTCCTCCCTATAGAATGGCTCCGACAGAACTTCAGGAGTTGAAAGATCAATTAAAGGATTTGTTGGATAAGGGCTTCATCCGACCAAGTATATCTCCATGGGGTGCTCCGATTTTCTTTGTAAGAAATAAAGATGGTTCCCTTCGTATCAATCTTCGTTTGGGTTACCACCAATTTAGGGTAAAGGATAGTGATATTCCGAAGACGGCTTTTCAAACCCGATATGGTCATTTTTGAGTTTTTGGTGATGTCGTTTGGGTTGACCAATGCTCCGGCGGCGTTTATGAATTTTATAAATAGGGTGTTTAGAAAATACCTTGATATGTTCATAATTGTGTTTATCGATGATATTTTGATCTACTTAAGAAGTAAGGAAGAGCATATTGACCATTTGAAGTTTGTGTTGCAAATTCTTAAGGACCAACAAGTTTTTACAAAGTTTAGCAAATGTGAATTTTGGTTAAGGTCCGTAGCTTTCATTGGTCATATTATGTCAACCAAGGGTATCGAGGTAGATCTAAAGAAGATAGATGCGGTCAAGAGTTGGCCTAGACCTCTATCCCCTTAAAATATTAGAAGATTTTTGGGTTTGGCCGGTTACTATAGAAGGTTTGTTGAGGGTTTTTCCTCCAATGCTCTCCCTTTGACGGCTTTGACTCAAAAGAAGGCTAAATTCATATAGTCGGAAGCTTGTGAGAAAATTTTCGAAGAGTTGAAGGATAGACTTACTTCCGCTCCGGTGTTGACCTTGCTGGAAGGTACAAATGGCTTTGTGGTATATTTTGATGCCTCTATAGTTGGGTTGGGATGTGTGCTTATGCAAAATGGTAAAGTTATTGCCTATGCTTCAAGGCAGCTTAAGATCCATGAGAAGAATTATCCTACCTATGACCTTGAGTTAGCGGCGATCATTTTTGCCTTAAAGATATGGAGGCATTATTTGTATGGGGTTCATGTTGATGTTTTCACCGATCATAAGAGCTTGCAAAATGTGTTTAATCAAAAGGATTTGAATCTTCACCAAAGATGGTGGCTATAATTATTGAAGGATTATGACATGAGTATAATTTATCACCCCGGTAAAGCAAATGTGGTAGCGGATGCTCTTAGTCGACTATCAATGGGTAGTGTTGCCCATATTGAGGATGAAAAGAAAGAGTTGGTTCAAGATGTTCATAGATTGGCCCGATTAGGTGTTCAACTACTGGATTCCACCAAGGGTGGTGTTATGGTTCATAATGAGTCCGAATCGTCTTTTGTGATGGATGTGAAGGTTAAGCAAAATCTTGATCCCATTTTGGTAGAATTGAAAGAAGTGGTACTCAAAAAGTCCGTTGAGGCTTTCTCCCAAGGGGGAGATGGGGTACTTAGATACCAAGGTCGGTTATGTATTCTGAATATTGATGACTTGAGGGAACATATCTTGGTAGAAGCCCATAGTTCTCGGTATTCTATTCACCCGGAAGCCACCAAGATGTACCGTGATTTGCGGGAGATTTATTGGTGGAATGGGATGACGAAGGATATTGCAAAGTTTGTGGCTAAGTGTCTTAATTGTCAACAAGTGAAGGTTGAACATCAAAGACCGGGAGATTTATCCCAAGATATTGATATTCCTACATGGAAATGGGAAGATGCGAATATGGACTTTATAGTAGGGTTGCCACGTACTCGGCGACAACATGACTCGATTTGGGTAATAGTGGATCGGATGACTAAATCTGCTTATTTCATTCCCGTCAAGCTCTTTTATTCGGCAGAAGATTATGATAAGTTGTATCTGAGACAGATGGTAAGGTTGCATGGAGTGCCTTTGTCCATTATTTTCGATCGAGGTACCTAATTTACTTCTCAGTTTTTGAATTCATTCCAAAAAGGTCTTGGTACAAAAGTTAAGCTTAGCACACCTTTTCATCCCCAAATTGATGGACAAGTGGAGCGTACTATTCAGACTTTGGAAGACATGTTAACGGCTTGTGTGATTGATTTTAAGGGTAATTGGGATAACCATTTGCCATTAATTGAGTTTGCTTATAATAACAGTTATGACTCGAGTATCGATATGGCTATATTTGAGGCCCTCTATGGTATGATGTGTAGATATCTTATAGGATGGTTTGAGGTGGGTGAAGGTGCTCTCATAGGTCCGAAATTGGTACATGAGGCCATATAGAAGATTTCACTAATTAGAGAGAGGTTGAGAACGACCCAAAGTCGACAAAAGTCTTATGCCGATCTTAGAAGAAGGGATCTTGAATTTGAGGTTCATGATTGAGTTTATTTGAAAATCTCACCCATGAAAGGTGTAATGAGATTTGGGAATAAAGGGAAACTTAGTCCCCATTTTGTAGGGCCATACCAAATTTTGAGGCGTATTGGTAAGGTTGTGTATGAGCTTGATTTGCCAAATGAGTTGGCATCGGTGCATCCGATTTTCCATGCCTCCATGTTGAAGAAATGTGTTGGGGACCCAACATCCATAGTTTCCTTAGAAGGTTTGGAAGTTAAAGAGAATATTTCTTATGAAGAGGTTTCGGTTGATATTTTGGACCGACAAGTTAAGAAGTTGAGAAATAAAGAAGTTTCTTCCGTAAAGGTGTTATGGAGGAATCATTTAGTTGAGGGTGCTACTTGGGAGGCCGAGGCCGATATGATGTCCCAATATCCTCATCTCTTTCCTTCTACTCTTACTGTAGCTTGAGGTAATGAGTTCCTCTTGGTTTGTTTTATGTGTTGGGGGGTCCTGTGTGATTTATGTGTTTCCATGATTTCCTTATGATTATGCATGTTCAAGAAAAAGCTTAAGTTTTGAAAAAAATGACTTATATGGTTTATTTTCCTCATGTTGTTATGCATTGAGTATGAGTTGTCTAAAGACTTCATGAGATGATTGTTGAACATGCATTAGATATGCTTTTTGAGAATGAATTTCATAAAGGCTCCATGATATTGTGTTGAGCATGTTTTTAGCTTGGAGAAGGTAGTTCCTCCTTGAACATGAGAAATTTTGAAATTTCATGCGTTCCCACTCCCTTATGTTACATTTGAGTATGTTGAATTGAAGTTGATGTTTCCTCCTAATTTATATGTATTGTATGCATAATGGGCAGATAGAGTTAGTTCACCCATCTTATGATGTTTTGAGAACGTCCTAGCTTGGAGTCGAAAGTTCCTTCTTGGTTTCATGCATTGCATTGTTAGGTTGTGTTGTTAGTTTCTCTCCTACTCGTTTAGAACCAGTTTAAATCTCATTCGAGGACCAATGATCCCAAGGGGGAGATATAATAACACCCCGTATCCAAAAGAGGGAAGTTAACAAATTTCAGAAATCCCAGGTGCCATCCACGAAGGCCAACGACGGTCCTTGGTATGGGCCACGGACCGTAGGTGAGTCCGTGGATGGGTAACTCAATAAATGTCCAGGCATGGACCACGGCAAAACCTACGAACCGTAGGTCGGCCCACGCCTCATGGGTCAGTGACTATAGGTCCACCCACGATCCATCAATAAAGGTGTCGTGGGTCCAGGAAAAAGTTTCTGACAACCAACCACGATTCACCAGGATGGACCGTAGGTCCATCCACGGCCCGTCGACTTGGTCTGTAGGTTGGTAAGTCGGTGATAGTTGACATTTGACTTAGGGGCAGCAAGATCTTTTCCTAATAAATTAGTTCCTATACTCTGTCATTTTCCCTATATTTAGAACCCCTATATAAGCCTTTTAACCCCCATATTCACCCCACTTTAATTCATTCTTCCAAAATCCCAATATAAAACCAAAACCTGCTCTCAAATATTCTCTCTCTAGAACTTGAAGAAGTAGAAGAAGATTCAACTAGGGTTTGAAGATAAGGATCCAAATTCTCCATTGAAGGCTAGTAATTGGAGTCAAGGTATGGTAGCTTTCATCCATGGGTTCCTTCCACCCATGGAGTCCCCAAATTCCTCTATTTCGAATAGTAGAATTCCCCAATTAGCTAGGGTTTTCTTCAAACACCATGGGTTCTTTTGATTATTGATTTTAATGGCTTAATTATGTCTAACTATGCATGCATTGATGATTTACAATATGTTTATGATGTTTCCCCTATGAACCCATGCAAACCCCCATGTTTTCCTAATTGTGATCTCATAGAATTGGGTCATTGATTATGAAAAAAGAGTTTTATGATCTAAAGCATGAAGTAATAGAATTACATGATTTTATGATAAAACCCCTATCTAATGTTAGAATTCTAGATTTGGTGATTGAAAGTAGCTTTGAACCTTGAAAGGGCAAAGTATGAGTTTATGCATGATCTTATGAAACCTATGTAAATGCTTTAAGGGTGCTTTGAGAGTAAAGTGCCAATGTTGTTGTTGTTGAAAGGTTATTCTAATAAAACACTTACAACCATGATGTGAAAGGTTTTCTCACATAGAAAGGGTTCTTAGGTTGAAAGGTCATTCTCACCTAATTGAATAAATGAATAAGAGCTATCCTAATGAACTAGCTTTGATTGATAAGATGGCATGTCTTTCCATGAATAATGAGAATAAGTAAGAAAATACTATTCTGTGGAAATTATGCTTAGCACCGAGTGGATATTGACAATATGATGGAAGCTCTCCCGTTACTAGAGGCCGAGTTTCTAGAAGAAGTCTCATGAGATGGAAGATCTCCCGTTAGTAGAGGCCGAGTTTCTAGTAGCAATCTCCCATAAGTTGATTAAATAGAGGATCCACTTAAGCTAGATGTTCATGGTTCTACCTTAGGCAAGTAGAACAACCCTTTTTCAGTGTGGGAGACAACGGGTGATCATGTTTTAGCTCACATGGTCTCTATGTTGGTTAAGGATAATTTTCCCACAACAAGATGATTAATGAACTAAGGTTACTTAAGGAAGTATCTCAGATGTGTTCAAAGTTTTAATGTTGATTTAGCTTGCATTGACCATGATGGTTTTACTTATGTTTTCTAACCCTCTTATATCATGTTTTATTGGTCAAATTGCATATCATGAAATCAAATGTCCTTATTAGCATGTTTTAAATGTTTTTATGCATAGCTATCATACTTAGTGCATTTTTGTACTAACGCATACTCTTGCCTACAATTTTCCCAAATATAGGGTCCGACAGGTAGGATTTCATTCTAGTGGTTAGCTTGGACTTTGATTCTTTCCGAGCTTGGTGAGTCCTCATGGTTTGAGGATGGATTTTCCTTGTTGTAGTTTCACTTTCGTATTTACTTTTTGAACATGATGGATGGGCTAGTCCCACCTTTATTCTATTGTAATAGATGGCTATGTTGAGACATGAGTTAGACTTTCGCTTTTGTATCAAAACTCTTTTGGACTTAAATGTTGTTTTATTCTTTATTATTCTAGTACTTTATGTTATGATATGCTAAGTGGATTATATGAAGTCCTTTGGGGTTCTATATGCCATGTTACATCTAGGGGGTACCCTTGGGTCATGACATACTAACTGTAAGATAAAGGTGAAGTCCTCCGAAATATGAAAAGGCTCACCAAAGTTGACTAGAATATCACATGACCTCAACGAAGCGCCTGCTGATGATCCTGAATACCTGTATCTGCATCATGAAACGATGCAGGCCAAATGGCTCAGTACATGGAATGTACGAGCATGTAAGGGGAATTCTAAAGCATAAACATAGGCTTGAACTTGATAAAAAGGAAACATATTTACCTCTTCTCAACTCACTCAACTAAACTCAACTCAAGAATAAGATACTCAACTCAAAGATTAGATACTCAACTCAAAGATATGCTACTCAACTCAAAGGTACTCAACTCAAGATACTCAACTCTGGATACTCAACTCAAGATAAAGCAACAATAAAATATGCAATATATGGAAAACTTTTAAAACAATAGATAGCAACTCAATGTATTGAAAAATACAGTAACACCTAAATTTGTATATAAAAATACAATATAACTCTGTGGGAGATTCTCTAACCGACAACCATCACTATGAGCTATGTGATGATACAACGTCTTGCCCACTCTATTAGAATTTTCTTAAACTTTGCTGGGCTATAGAACTCTTCAACTAAGTGGATCCACTAGTATATGATAAAAAACATTAAGGAATCATCTAAAAAGTATGACCCTTTCTACCCACGTTGTCTACATGGTTTATGGAGACTTTGATTTATTTGAACTTGTCCCCATATCGGTGCTCAATACTACTCCCAAAATGTAACTAGATCATATGTTTAAAAACATAACTCTTTCTATGGTTTGCGATTATTACTCAAAATCTGTCTCTTAAAAGAGATGGTACTCAAACTTCTCAAAACTCTTTCGAATATCTCAGTTTCCTCTCATCTTAAATGTAAAAACATTTACTCTTGGGAATACTTAGTTCCCATATATCATTTTAAAGAAAATAAACTCAGCTCTATTCTTCCTCAACTCAGTGCTCAAGTCTTTAAAATAAGTTTTGAAACAATTTGTAAAAATACTTCTTAAAATGGATGTGAACGACTCAATTATGGACGTGAATGACTCAATTCAAGGTTTTCAATAACCATGCATAGAACTCAATACTTGGAACTCAACAACTCTAAAACTCAAGGAGTCAATGATACTACTCATCTGAAGAATGCTCGGCTCGGAGGGTTCATGCGGAATTATGGGCATGAACTACTCAACTCAAGGGCTCAATGATACTTCTCATCTCAAGACTACTCGACTCATAGGGTTCATCCAGAATTATGGGCATGAACTACTCAATTCAAGGACCTTCATGGGTAACATGTAGTAGTCCCATGATTAGAAATATAATCTCAAAAGGATTAGGAACTCAATACTCAAGACTTAAAACTTGGAGATACTACTCCTCTCAAAGATACTCAATTTATGGAGTTCATGCAGAATTATAGGAATGAACGACTCGAATCGAGGGTCTAAATAACAATATGGAACTCACGTATACGACTCTTCTCATTCTCATACTTACTTCCTCAAAACTCAGCTCAAATCGATAATTGATCTCAAAGGATTCACAATTGAACTCAAAGACTTTCTTGAACTCTACTTTTAACTCTTTCTTGAATTTGAATTATGAATTCAAGAGTTATGATTCATGATATGAAGGATCTTGATGATAGTGTATATTCATGAATACATTATCCTCACTCTCATGCTCACTTACTTGAGTCTTGAAACTAGTTATTATAAATTGTAGAAGACTCCTCAAAAAGACTCAAATGGACTTTCTCAAACAACTCTGAAGAACTCTCAAGACTTGACTCTTAAATGTAACTTGAATTTGAATTATTGATTCAAGGTTATGATTCATGTTATGAATGATTCTAGATGTTTAGAAGTAGTTTAGAGTGTATAGAGTTGATAGGTCTTGAAGGTACCCTTTTAAAGGACTCAGACGGGCAAAACGATGGAGGAGGGGTGGGGGTAGGCAACCCTGGCGCACTGAGCGGTGTAGGGTGCCAGACCTCTACCTACAGAGGTGTTGTTGGGGCGCACTGGCTGGCATAGGGCGCCAGGCCCCAACCCAGAAAACCCTGATGACTTTTCTTTCTCATTTTCTGACCCTAACTCGCCTAGAATCGAATGGTTTCTTCCCCAATCACTTAGATTCGAATACCCAACCAAAGTACACAAGAATCTACTCAAAAGAACTCTTAAAATCCATACGATTATCTCAAGAACTCATTGAAATCCCAACAAAACAAGATTTAGAATGAAACTTCAAGAACACTTATCAAGAACTCATCAAGAACTTAAATCCTTAAATTTCAAAAAAAAATTTACGCTGAATAAATCATGATTAGCGCGTGGGTGAACGAACCCAACACTATGGAAGCTTACATACCTCTTAGGGATCAAACCCTAGCTGAAATCTTCAACGAAACCTCAAGAACTTGACGAAACCTTGACTTTTCTCCTCTTTTCTCTTCTTGAACACTTTTCTAAAACCCTAGCGTGAATTATTATTGTGTAAACTGAACCAAATTAGTTTAGACCCCTATTTAATTACTAAAAATGAATTAAATCTGATAGGGCAAGGAAAAGACCAAAATAATCCTCTTAAATCCGAGTAACTTTACTTAAATAGATTGCCTGACTTCAAACGGGCATATCTCCCTCATACGAGCTCGAAAATTAGAAAATTTGATGGCGTTGGAAAGAGGACTCTGAGATCTTTCATTTGATATCTTATGGGTCTCCTAACTCATCATGTACTGAAAGTTATTGTCATTTGAAGTTGACCCAAAACTTAAAAGAACTAAGGAATGGCTTGAATGAATTCTCTTTAATTATTTTTGGAACTCAAGGTGCTATATCTAGTGGCCTGACCTTAATACTTAATAAATTTTAAATTCCTTGGAAAAATCCTACTCACAACGAAGGATGGTTCGAGTCTTAGTTCAAAAATGTTCTGGGATATTACACATACTTATACATATTGAATACCTTCAGTTTTCATGTTCAGTTCGAGCTATCCAGTAATTTACAGAAATTCAGTATAATGTGTTAATCACTTAATCTATTGGGAGTAGCATAATACCTAGTTGGACTACGGTTCAGATTACCCATATAGTCCCAGAACTACGAGCCACGTAGGTGTAAGTCCCCTATGTGGGCAATATCAGTTAGTGATCACGTCAGCATGCCTCTATACCTTTGGCCGGGTATATTGGGTCCTCTCGATAGGTCTTATACATCAGACTCCACATTTAGCTCATGTGGTTTTATTATCGGTTGTTAGTAGCTCCCACAGTTCAGTCAGAGTCTGTTGCATTGACCACATTTTAGTACAGTTTAGTATTCAGTCTCAACATGTTATAAATTGGTCATTGCATTCAGTTAGCTCAGTATTCAGTATCTATATCATGTTCAGATTATATCATTGCCTATTTGCTTTGTTCAGTTATATGTTATTTCAGCTGTATTCTATCCTGCATGCTCAGTACCTTTTGAAGTACTGACGCATACGTGCGCTACATCTTCTTGTGATGTAGGTTCAAGTTCTCAGCATCCAGATCATGCTTAGATTAATTCCCGATCTCCAGTTCAACAGAATCAGTGGTGAGTCCTCATTCTCCGAGGACAATAGTCATGAGTTTCTTTCAGTATTTTTAGTCCTTTAGTTTCAGTTTTGCTAGACTTAGCTGGGGCGTGTCCCATCATTTCTAGTCAGTTAGAGGCTATTTTCAGACATAGTTAGATTCAACTTAGTATTGAGTTAATATCTTCTTTGTATTAAACTCATCAGTTATCATTTATCTCAGTTATAGTATATGGGTATTCCCCATCTTTTCATTATAAATT
>JAJOOO010015620.1:0-14226 GCA_029582685.1 Solanum piurae | reverse complement strand
TTTAATCACTTTCAAGATGTTCCAAGTGCAGGAAAAACAATTATAAATGCAGACAAGTATGGTATTCCTCATTTGAGAATAAGGCAGTCTAATTTGCTTTGTTCTAACAATGTGTAATATTTTTTCTATAACTTCTAATATATTTCTAACATATTCAGATTTTCTATCATTTTTGTCTGAATTAGGTTCATTTGATTACATATCATGCACCTAGTGAGAGCTTGAGGTGTCACCTATGATATTAGATCAGGACAATTGGGGTTAGATTATATATGTCTAGGCTATGTTTTACTGAGTTATATCGTCAACAATTCAAGGTAGATAAATATCATAAAATTTGTGTATTTGGTATGAATTAGATCAATTAGTTTCAAGTTTGAGATAGATGTCAGGTTGATTACATGAATGTCTATTGTGTCAAATCTGAAACAAGTTTTATAAGTCAATACCTTATTTTAAAGATCTAACCTCATGTGGTGGTAACAATCTCTTTGTGGATTCAACCCATCGGGAATAGGTCTAATAAAAAAGGTATAACTTACACTAGTTGACAAAAAAGGTATAAAGGGAGAAAGATCAACATCGACCTTGTAAAAAAAAATAGATTGACTCAAAGGTACACATTGAATTGAGCTTGTAAAGATTTCTTCTCGCCCGCTGATGCTAAGTTAGTGGTGTCAATCGTTGGAGAAGCTTTACGCCCAGTTGGGAGCTCAAAATCAATTTGGAGCTCTGTTAAATTAGGTCTTAGGCCTAACTCACACCCCAAAAGCTAGCTCAAAGGGAGGAGGATTGCCCAAGCCTTATAAGGAGTCCACCCTATCTCATTAACCACCGATGTGGGACTTTTGTCATTCTTTAACAAGCTCCATTAGCTCACTAAGAAAGAGAGGTCAAGGAAAAGATGATACCAGAAGCTAGAAAGACCTTCGTCCTTACCACTTTCCTATTTCTCTTTCGATATTTGTTTGCCTTTTGGTTTCTTTTGTTTGTTTTAGCTGTTTTTGATTTTTTATGGGATTAGCACTTTGGGGTAACTACATTGTATATAGAGTCATTTATTTAATAAAACATGCCGGTTTGATTTTTTAACAAAAATAAATAAATAATAATAATAAAAAATCTTTGAGTTGTTTTAGTCTAACAATTGATATCAAAATCAATGATTCGAAGAAACGAATATAGAGATGGCAAAGTGGTGACTTAGGGACGCCTTAGAGCCTTTGCCTATCTACCGGCCAATTCGCTACCTTTATCCATAACTTTACAAACGCACGCAAATTGAAGCCAATGAACTTTGTCACTATCATCCATATTGATCTCTTCAAGTAGAAGAATCGTTAGATATTTGATTAAATAGGATCATCTAGTTCCTATATATTTGTCCTATATATAGAATCTATTACTAAAATATCCTTTGAAGGGATAAGGCTAATGAAGCAAAAAGAAAAGTTTTTTCATGAGATGGGAATGAAAGTTATTTTCCCCACATAAAATTTCTGAGTAAGTGATTGTCTGATAATAAGTAAGAAACATATATTGATCTTTCTGTTAACTCATGATATATTTAAGAACGTCAACTAAATATCGTAAGTGTTACAAAATGAGACAGAGAAACACAAGATAATCTGAAGAATTAATAATTATATTCATCATTGAATAAAAGAGACTACAACCATATTTATACTCAAGAAGTTAAGAAGCGAAAGGAAATAAAATACCTATAATGTCTAAATATATACTTTACCATACTTAATATATTTAAATATATACTCTACCCATATTTAGAATGTCTATACAATATTTATCAAATTTTAACATCCCCCTCAAACTCAAGATGGTTTAGAAGAAATCAGATTGAGTTTGGCCACCAGAACTTGGAAACGTCTAGGAAGATGAGGTTTGGTGAAAACATTAGCTGGTTGATCTAAGGACCCAATAGAAGCTACTCAAATGGGACCAAGATCAATGTGCTGACGAGTACAATCAATGTCAATATGCTTTGTACGCTCATGAAATACATCATTATGAGCAATCTGAATGGCACTACGATTATCACAATAAAGAGTAGTGGCAGAAGATTGAGGAACACTCATGTCAGCTAATAACCAACGAAGCCACAATATCTCAGCAGTGCACGATATTCTGATTCGGTATTTGATCGGGATGCTAATGTTTGTTTCTTGCTTCTTTGAAAATATATACATTAGTATTATTTAAATATTACGTAAGAAATACTATAAACTATAATAATTAACAACTAAAATTATTTAATAATATTAAAATTTAATTAACACTCTAAATTTTATTTATGTTACATAAATTAAAATAAAAAATAAAAAATGTTGGACTCATACCAACACGGACACGTAAGTCCAGTTTTTAACATAAAGTCCAACTAAAATAAAACGTGAGGAGTATTTGTCAAAAGTCAAAATTGGAGGTGGTCAACGTATTAATTAGTAACATATGTGAAACCGAATGTTTTTCTCAAAAATATTGGTCATCATTTCCTCCGACAAAAAAGAAGAAGAAGGCTACAATGTATGGGTTATGGTTGGACTGCACCATATACAGAAGCGCATGCTAATTCGGGCTAATATATATTTTCATCGTCCTATAATAATTATTCACTATTGATTTGATACATAAATTAAAAAATAGTAATTCTTCACGTTTATGCTAGAAATTCTTGTTTGGTGTTAGAAATGCGAAGTTGATAGTTTTCATATGTTTTACATCGATATTATTTTTCATTTGAGTTGAATATAACTTATATACACTAGCAACAACAGTAGCATGTGTAACCAGTATAATATCACAAGTGAAATTTAAGGAAGATAGAATATACACAAATTTTATCTCTATCTTTATTAGGATTAAAAAGTTGTTCATGATAAATACTCTTCTCAAAATAAGTTAACTTATATAGACGAAAAGTGTAAAATAAATAAATTACACTATCAAATAATTAATTTAATTATAATTACATTTAACTAACCATAATAAGTGGAATTAGCATATAACCTTAAATGCAAGTATCTTTCTTTAGCAAGTTAAATTGCACTATTAGTACAAGAGTTCCCCAAATGTTATAGGGCAAGTTAAATATCATGTTTAGAAATAAGTTAAAAGTAATAAATTAAAAAGTCAAAAGTTATAAGCCCATTTAAGTCGTTTTTATATCTTTTTCCACTAAGGATTAAAAAAGTTAGCATCCAATTTATCAACCATCAAATTCCACAACGCGCTAGCAACTTGCACAACACTGATCAATATGCCCAAACACCCAAGAAACATGTTGAGGCAATACATTAAGCAGTTTCTTTGAGGTTTCTTGATTGAAATCCACATGAAGCAAGGGTAAACCAGAGACAAAGGCAGCGCGATCCCTCCCACAAACGCGGCTAGACTTCCCAAGAATGGGAATGCCACGGATATAAAATATGTCAATCCGCCGAAGAAGAGTTTGATGAATGATCGAACCCACCTTGGGCACGCCTTAAGGTGCCTGCTTACGTATATTCTTTCCAAGTTGTCGAAGACGGGCATGGCGTAAATTTGAAATGAGCATAAACATTGAATCACTATCATCATGTATATTGTGCCTATTAACCATTTTGGTGTACTCTCTTGGTGGTACTTAGCAATTGCACCCATAATTCCATTTGCCGGCATCTGTCAATTAAATAACCTTTTTAGATATCATACTACAAACAAATTATACGAAATAATAATTAGTCACAAAAATCGAATACAATAATTAAAGCAGAGTAGTAAAAATAGTTTACCATATTTCCATAAGCCCAATATCCTCCAATTGCCAAGGGAAATACACACATTGCGATAAAAGAGTAGGATGCTATCACTCCTCTCCACATTCTTGTCTTTGTAGGATGTTTTGGATTTGTCGGTAATGTCCCCTGCATAAATTTACATGCAACTTTGTCAAAAATGAAATTATAAAGACGGATTCAGAATTGAATTTGATAGATTTAATCTTTAAAATCGATAACACTAAACTTAACATAATCATGTACATGTTCAATGTCTAAATTACTATTGATTTCGATTGATAACAACATTAATTACCTGTATTTCCAAAACAAGATTGTGACCTCGAAAAGCAATGGCAACGATAGCAACACCATTTAGGACAGCGCGAAATTGAGCCATAGTTGTTGTTACATTATCCGATGGATTATAAGTGACTCCATTAGGCCTGCCTTTGACAATGGAAAGTGCCCAAATCATAGTGAAATAGGTCACACCCAAGATTGAACCAACAAAGGAGACCCAAGCCAATGAGTTCAAATTTGGAAAAAATTGGGCAATTAAAATGGCAAGACACACAAACACTAAGAACCATTGAGCTCCACTTAGTGATTTATGAAGACAATGTTGATCATTTTCACATATGGTATTGTAGAAAAGTTGTAGGGTACGTCCCCCTGCTATAATAGACATGACGCAAGTGCCCCCTGATAGGTACATTGTTGGGAAGATGGAAAGGCACTTTCCCATTTTTTCTCCTGAAATAATTATACATTCCATTAGTTTCAAAAAGTGGACATGTATCTGTTAGACATAAGAATCGTGAAATTTGAATATCATTGACGTGATTTTATAGCTATATGAATAACAAGGACACACGTTACATTTACAAACATAAGTTTCAATTATTTTTTAAAATATTTCTTAAATTTCATGTTCAGTCAAAATAAGTTCTTCGTTTGAAGGAATTACCGAAAGCTACAATAGCAAGTTGAAGGTATCTGCTATAACGAGTTCCATTGACCGTTTCATGAAGATGAACTAAGAGCCACATCGTGTAGAGCCGCCATGCAAAAATCACAGTGAGAACTACTATTCCCCATGACCTGCACCAATTAATAAAAAAATTGTGTATATATAGTGAGTTAGATGCATTGCGTAAATTCAATTTATACTACGAGTATTAATTTACAGGTTTGTTTACACATAACACCTATAATATGTACGTTTAATATTATATATTATATAGTAGAAAATAAGACAATAATTGTGTATGGATCCTTCTGCCCATACACAATTATTTCCTTTCTACCCATACTGGCTCTTTTAATTTCTACGAAAGGACCACTGATGATTAAAGTCTAGCTAGACATTACTTCATTACTTCAATCATATTTTCTTATTAATTTATTCTAAAGAGAATGACATAATTAATTTTACTTTGTAATCATTTTTTTTATAAACAGATAAATATTATGACATGCATATTTAAGGTTATAAGTTAGTAAATAATTCATAGTTATACGAAAGCTAACTTTCAACTTTTTTTTAAAATATTAATTTCATGTTATATTCAAGCTGTCATGTGAGTACACATATTAGCGTGCCTTATTTAAATTATTCCATTTGTGACATTTTTTTTATTTTTTTGCAGAAAAATCTCCTAGACCAAAATATATCAAACGTAGTGGCAAACAATTGGAAAAGAAAATCTTTTACGTATGTAGATTCCTCCACAATTTTAATTAACTTTTTTACTTACATCACACCAAAAGCATGAAAAAGGAAATTAATTAAACATAAAGAAATATTGCAATTTCTTTAAACAGACGACTTACTTTATAGGGTCAATACATTAAAATTACAAACTGTCTACTCTTGGATTACTTTTCCTTTAAGGGTTGTTAAATTTATTACTCATCCGTTTTTGTTTCATTTTACTTGATTTTTATTTCAAAAATATTTGTTCTATCTGTCATATAGTATTACTTTTACTTTTAAATAATTTCAGTCGGTTGTTGTGATAAAAAATTTCTTACACGTAAACGTAGAATTAACTGAATCATAGATCAGCAAGAACTAGATATAGCACACAACATGTAAAAGACATTAACACGTATCTTTAATTTAGTACTTATTACAAAATTCTAAAGTTATTTTTAATTACATAAATTTCGAGCCCAGTAGAATTAAAACCAAAAAATTATTCTTTTTGTTCACTTTTCTTGTTCTTTTCTAAGAAAAATATATATATATTTTTTTATATTTAATCCTTAGCATTAATCACTTTTTTATGTCAAAGAAATCCATAGCCGCTACCCTGCACAGAGTAAAACCCCCATATCTATGTAATAGCTCGCAAACCACACAAGAAAGGTAACCCGCACTAGGCAAGCCTAATGTGACGAGCTCGACCCAAAAGGCAAATTCCTTGCTTTCGTTTGCAAGGGATTTCGAACTTGAGACCTCCAACATGGAAGTCTCAAGCCCAAATCACTTGGCCACTCCGAAGGTTTAGCATTAATCACTTATTCCTCAATTCATTTCCCAAAAGCCTAATACTAAACATCAATTAAAGGTAGTATGTCAATTACGACTTGACACATTTGTTAAGAAAATAATTATTATCATTTTACCCCTATTAATTGATAAGTCCTAAATATATTACGCACTGGCATTTTTCAAAAATATTAATAAATTGTAGAAAAAAATAGTCATAAAAATGACAAGTAAATAAGGATGGAATAAGTATTAAGTATTTTTTAATAACTATACGTATATGTCAAATTCAAACGTGATAAATAAAAATGAAGAGAGAGGCAGAAGAACATATGTACCATCCGAGTGAGGTGAAAGCAAAGGGAAGAACAAGCGCCGGAGTTCCGATACCGGACGACAAGAGATGAAACGCTGCCGTATAAGCATTCCCCTTTCTCGATTCCGTTATTGGCAACAAACTCTCTATTTCTTTCACAACATCCGTATCCTTCTTCTCATCGACAACGACGCCATCGTTAACTGGTGAAAAATCTGTTCCTTCGGAGTGAAGAGTATCGTCGACATCGTCATTAATGGGTATAATTTTGAATGAAGAGAAAGATCTCTCTATACGACGCCGTTCCGAGACTTCGACATCTCCCATTGCACTTTGTAATAGGTTTGTTTCAATTGTGAATATATGTGAGAAATATGTTAGAAGAAAATTGACTGGGTTGTTGTGTTACTCCTATTATATATATATATATATAGATATGTTGGTGAGTTATGAGTTATGAGTTATGACGTAATTGATGACTATAATATCTGACGTAAATAAATAATGATAATGTGACTTCCCTACTTACCTTCCTTTTAAATAATGAGGGCAAATATATTTCTCAATTTTGCGATTTAAAATAGATTTATTTTTATTTAAGAAGTAGTGCATATATATTATTATCGTCTGATAAATGATGTATTATACCTTTGTCGTTTTTTATTAAATAGTGTAGATTTATCATTTATAGTTAACAAATTAAAGGGAAACAAAACTTACAGGAGTAATTGTAACCTGTAGCAAATAGTTTCCATTCGCCTCTCTTCCTGAATTTTTCGCTCGCCAGTCTCTCCCTCGCCTCTCTCACTTTATACAAATACAAATGTATAAAATGCGTTTGTGTTTGTATAAAGCGAGATAAAACTGTATATATACATATCTTTTCGTTCGCCTCTTTTCCCAGAGAATCTTGTTTGCCACTCTCACTCGTCTCTCTCACTTTTATACAAACACAAATGTATAAATTGCTTTTGTGTTTGTAGCGAGAGAAAATTGTATATACAAATACATATATTTTCGTCCTATACACTTATAATTATACAAATACAGATCTTCCCCTGCCTAGTTTTCTTTTGTCTTTCTCTCTTTCTCGCTTTATACAAACACATATTATACAATTGATTCTTTTGTATATGTATACCGAAATATACATATTAATAGCCATAGCAAATATAAAGTTTGCTATGGAGCGCAATTATATAAACTATAGTTATAACATACAAATATGATTTTTATGTTTGCTAAACCTAAAATTTACTCTAAAAAGATTACCTCATTCATTTTTTACGCACCTAAATCCAACCCAATTAAAAATAATGATTATTCATTTATTCAAACTTGATCCAAGCCCATTTTATGACTGATTACAAGAAAAATTGATTATTTTTTCATTTGGATCGGGTCTAGAAATGTAAAAAAGGGGTGCGGTAATTTTTGAAAGTCACATGACATTTTTTCAATTAAGTACATATAGATATTTTAACGAAAAGAGTAAATATGTACCATTTGTTCGACGATGAGGTATATATGCATCAGTTCTTTCTAATTAAAAGAACTTTAGTTAGAAGTAAAATACACTTCTAATTAAAATTCTTTTAAAGAATGTGTCAAATCATCAAAAAAGTCTGAAAGAAAAAGATGGAAGTACTATTTGTGGTCTCAAAACCAGAAAATAAAAGGGTGAAGCAATACAAATTTCACTAATTTTAGTCATAATTATGTTCGGGCATGTAGTTTAACAAATTACATACCTTTTGTACCACTTTTTTGTTCGTCAAAATACATGTATTTAAGGCCCCAAATACATATATCTCTGATACATGTGAGTCAAATTAATTTATTTCATATATAATGTATGCAAGCTTTATTTACATGTATTTGAGATATATTCATTAGAACTCAGACAAATAAAAAAGAAGAAGAAGATTTTACCTTAAGTCATGGGTGATAATATTATTAACGGAGAAGGGCTTAAAATGCCTCTCAACTATTTGAATTGGTACAAAATTATCATCCATCCACGTTTTAATCCAAAAATACCCTCGATATCAACTCTTTGACTCATATTTGACGTTATATTTTTTTATATCCCCCCTAAAGTAAAATCATTTGATACTTATTTTTTTTTGTCTAATCTGATTAGTCTAAATTTAAATCCTTCTCAAATAAATAACCAAAACCACATAAGCCAGTGGCAAAGACGGAGGCGGAATTAGGAGTTTGGGTGTTCTAAATTTTAAAAAAGAGAAACTTGTTTGTTGATTTTGAGGTTCAAACCCACATCTCTAGCATGGAGAGCATTTCCGCATCCCCTTCCTTCCCACTAAGCCATCAATTAGTTTTATTAGGGGTTCACAAGTTAATATACATTTATATTTATTTAATTATCTAATACAATTTCAGAATCTACAGAAAAGCTACTGAGTTTGTTCAAACCCACAAACTCCCACTTAACTACAACATTGATCGATGAAACTTGAATCCACCGATTACCGTCAACTGATTGTACAATTAATATGCCAAAGTGATAAAATAAATTATCAAAATAAAAGTGTCTCTACCATGAGAACTCCTGCAATCTGTACAAAAAATGTTAGTAAGAAAGAACAAAAATAAAGAAAAGCCAAAACCAGAAACAAACCTGGAGTCTTGGTAAATTTTGTTCAAATATCATTTAAATTTGTGGCATCTTTTAATATTCCAACTTGTAGATTCACGTATGGATCAACACTTAATTTCTCTTGTTTCACATTATTGAATTTAGTGACTCGTGTTTCACATTATTGAATTTAGTGACTCGTGTTGTAAAATTAAGCATAGAATAATATAACTATAAAAAAAGAAGACAAGATAAGTAGATGAAGGAGAAATTTTTTCTTCTATTCAAGTGGTTTTTATAATAGTAAATGATATATCTATTTATAGGTTGAATAATCACCTAAAAGAATCAGGATTAGGTGCATATCTATTACTCCCTCTGTCCCTAATTACTTGTCCACTTTTCCTTTTATTGTTGTCCCTATTTACTTGTCCATTTTGACAAATCAATAAAGGACAAAAAAATAATTCCTATTATACCCTCAATTAATTACTTTGAAAAAGGTAGAACATTTTGAAAATATTAAATTTTTAATTCATCCACTTCATAATTAATAGGGGTAAAATGATAAACTCACTATGTCAATAATTGTTTTCTTAATAGGTGTATCAATTCAAAAGTAGACAAGTAATTAAAAACAGAGAGAGGGAGTACATTATTAAGTACTACTAATTAAATATGCAATAATGAAACACTATAATAAAAATCCACTAGAAAATATTAATAAAAGGCAAAATATTTTTTTAAAAAGGGAAATTTAAAAAATTCCACGAACAGTCGAACACTACATTATATGCTTAATTCATTAGATGCCTTTACGTAGGTGCTCACGCCACTATGTGAAATAAGCCATGATTCTTTTACAACAATAAATAAATAAATAATTCTTTCCATTTTTTATTATTAATGCTAATTGCTAATAAACAAAGCTATAATAATATGTAGAATCAAAGAAAGGTAAGGGTATCCGCGTGTGCCATATTAAATTAAATTATTGACTCGATTTGTTTAAGTTAGTATCTTCTAGTACAATAAACCATCCTTGTATATAAATGATAATTTTCATTGCACCTTTCATAAACTAGTCGAAAATTGCTTCCCTGTTTTATTTATTATTCCTCATTCTTCGAAAGTTATTTTCTCCTTTCTTTAGACAATGTTTAGTGGCGAAGTCAGAAATTCAAAAAAAATATTTTTTATGCCAAAGGGATTTTTAACTCAAACCTCCTCGCACCTCTCTGCCTCCGCCCTTGCCGATGTTTATATCAAACCAAGCAATTTAATCAGAATAATTAAAATCAAAATTAAGAAAATATAGAATACCAAGTAAGTTTTTACTAGATGTACTATAGTAATAAAGTAGGTAGCTCTAATTTGATGGGGATCGAAAAGAGCCAAGGGGCATGTATTAAGCATAAATAGTCCTTTAACATGATCATAATGAACCACGTCATCCCACATTAACAAGACTAAAGTCATTAGTTAGCTCAACTAATAATATTTTTTCTTTCTCGTTTTCTTTATGAAAAATGTGTGCCTTTGGTAGATCTCGTTCGAGTTTAGATAAATAAGTTATATTGAGACTATCTCTAAATTTTTGTATTATAATCAAACTTATGTTTACGAGACTATCTAAATTTCAATACAGTGTGAAAATAAAGTTTTACATTAATAATTTTAAAAAAAGTAAGCTACTTGTAAGGCACTAGACAATATGTATGAAATTCTTAATGGTATGAGATCTTTAGGGTAAATATCGTATTGTTTTAGTCCAAGCTGAATAGTGTCATATCATGTTAAGAGTATTTTTGAGTTGTTTTAGCCAAACAATTAGTATCAAAGTCAATGGTTCGAAGAGAAGAATATTGAGAAATATATATATATGTATATATAGTGATGATGCATGTAGGGCCGGCTTAGTGCCTTTGCCTGTCTACCGGCCAATTTGTTACGTTTATCTTATCTGTAACTTTACAAACACATACAAAAGGAAGCCAATGAACTTTGTCACTATCATCGATATCGATCTCATCAAGAAGACAAATCGTTAAATATTTGATCAAATAGGATTATCTCATTCCTATATGAATATATAGAATCTATCACTAAAATAACCTAGAAGGGATAAGGCTAATTAGGCAAAAAGTTTTTTCATGAGATGGGGAATGAAAATTAGTTTCCCCGCAAGAAATTTCTGAATAAGTGATATATTGTCTGATAATAATGTAACATCTTGTACTTCGAAAAAGTCAACTAGAGATTCGTACAAGTAAAATTTAAGTTTTGAGTTTTCAGTCAACTTCAAACAACCATAACTTTCAGTATATAATGATTTATGTGGCCCATGAGGTATCTAATTGAAGGCCTTCGAGTCCTCTTTCCAACGCGGCCGAGTTTGTTGAATTCCGAGTTTGAATGAAGGAGTTATTCCCGTTTGAGTGCAGCCTCTCTACTTAAGGCATTTCATCCATTTTAAGGAGGGGTATTTTGGTCTTTTCCTTACCCCACTAGTCTAACACATTTTTTTCCACCCAATTAGGGGTCTAAACTGATTGATATCAGTTTTCATTCATTCTTAAACGCTTAGGGTTGAGAGAAGGGTTTCAAGAGGAGAAAAAGAAGAAGGTTTCAAGCGTTCATTCAAGATTTGTGGATTTTCGCCAAGAACTTAGTTCTTTCGAGGTATGTAAGCTTTCATAGTGTTGGGTTTGTCGCCCTCACGCCAATCATGTTATTTTCACTCATAAATTCGTTTTTGAAGTGGATGAATTGAGTTCTTGAGGTTTTAGCTTCATTCCTTAACAATGGAGTCTTGTTGAGTTCTTGAGGTGAGAGTTTTAAGAATGAGTGTTGTTCTTGATAGAGTTTGAGTGGGTTTTCGTTGATTTTTTTTTTTTGGGTTTGTGAATCAAAGGAAGTTTGGAAGAGATCATTCAATTCTAGATGAGTTAGGCCTTCAAATTGAGCAAGAAAATTCGTCAAATTTCTGGGTAGGGGCATGGGGCGGTGCGCCACCACTGCGCCAGAACTACTGCCCAGTAGTTTGGGGCTTGGCGCGACGCGCCACTCAGTGCACCCCAAACACTGGTCAGTAGTTTAGGGGTTGGCTCCCCGTGCCTATTAGTACGCCAGGGTCGCCATGTCCCTTACCCCTCCGTCCTTTCCATATCTATTCCCTCGAATCATACCTATGTTCTCTTCTTGGTATCCACACGTAAAATCTTCATTAATCCTTGAGAGATCATGCATATTATAATTACATCTCTTGATTTACATTTCAAATTAAAGTAAAGTTAAGAGGAAAGTTCAAGAAGTCCTTTTTGAGTCATTTTGAGAAGTCTTTTACAATCTTCTAGCACTTGAATTAAGACTTGAGTAAATGAGTATGAGAATGAGGAGAGTTGAGTTAATATTTCAAAATGAGTATAAGGGAGCTAAGTATTTCCAAGTATGTAATACTTTTACATTTAAAAGAGAGAAACACCGAAATCTAAATAAATATTATGATGAGTTTTGAGTATTACCACTTTTAAGAGGGTTTTTTGAGTAATTATCTCAAATTGAGGAAGAGTAATGTTTTAAAATATTTGAGCATGAGTTATATATTATTGGGAGTAGTATTGAACACCAATATGGGGATGAGTTCAGACAACTCACATTCCTCATAAACCATGTAGCCAGCATGGGTAAAGGATCATACTTTTTAGATGATTCCTTATTGCTTTTAAGAATAGCTTAGTGGATCCACTTAGTTGAGGAGTTCTATACTTCAGCAAGGTATATGACAATTCTGGCATCATGGGCGGGACGTTGTGTCATCGTGTGGCTCATAGTGATGGTTGTCGGTTAGAGAATCTCCCAAATAAGAGTAAAAGAGTTTATTATGGTATTTTTATACATTTTGAGTTATTACCTACGGTTTAAAAAGCTTTATACATATTGCATGTTTTATTATTGCTTTCATATTGAGTCGAGTTGAGGTGAGTATGATTTCCCCTTTCTATCAGTTCAGCTATGTATCCATATGTTCAGTTTTCCCATTACATGCACGTACATTTAATGTACTGACGTCATTAGACCTGCATTTTTCCATGATGCAAATACAGGTGTTCAGGGTCATCAACGGGCGCTCCGTTGATACCACTTGCATTTTCAATTAGCTTTAATTTAGTACTGAGCCTCCTTGCTTCCGGAGGGTTCCACATTTATATTTCAGTATTGTTAGGATGTCGTGGGTCTTGTCTCGACTTCCATCATAGTATTTAGAGGTTTCATAGACAGTAATAGTTGAGGAGTCTTTTCCCGTTTTCCTTGTTGATGTTCCTTTGAGGCTTTGAGTTAATTACTTATGCTTGATTAAGTATTTTCAGACATTTATTGAGTTAAACTGTTTTGAGACTATATGAGTTAAGTTTGGTATCTGGAGTCTCCATTTTTCTTGAGTAAGTCTTCCGTTGAGTAATTGAGTCAGGCCAAGGGTTTGCTTGGGGACCAACAATGGTTCTCGAGTGCCGGCCACGTCCAGGGTGTAGGCTCGGGGCGTGACAAATAAGTAAGGAATACATATTCATCTTTCTGCTTAACATGATGAATTTGAATCCATAATTTATTAGATGCTTTTTATGATCAATATCATACTAATTAAGTATCATAAGTAATTGCTCGAATTTCGTCAGTTATTTGATAACCATAGTTATTCTTTGGTAAATGTACATTATATGTCATATTTGATAGAAATTGATGAATCTTCTAAAGGTGGAGAACTGAATCAAGTAAGCTACTTATAATATTAAATATCTTTAATAGTATGAGGTATTTTGAAGAGAGAAAAAAATATGTGAGTTAATCTAAAATAAATACTATCACATTTTATTAAGAATATATATTGATCGTTTTAACCTAACACTAAATAGTGAAATATATGATGTGTATTCCACTTCTTCGTTGCTTTTTCCCATCATACGCACCAATTCATGTGTATAAGTTTTTTTTATTAATAAGAAGCATACAAATTAAATTTCTTTTCAAGGAAAAGTGC
>JAJOOO010015619.1:0-17858 GCA_029582685.1 Solanum piurae | reverse complement strand
AGTTATACATGCCTCAGTTTATGAATGCATCATTATCAGATTAATTGTTGCACTCTCAGTTTTGCATGTCCAGTTTTGAGCTATCCAGTATTACAGAAATTCAGTCTTAATGTGTTAATCACTTATTATATTGGAAGTAGCATAATACCGAGTTGGACTAGGGTTCAGCATACCCATATAGTCCCAGAACTACGAGCCACATAATTGTAAGTTCCCTCTGTGGGCAATATCAGTTAGTGATCACGCCAGTCATGCCTCTATACCTTTGGCCGGGTATATTGGGTCCTCTCGATGGGGCGTATACATCGAACTCCACATTTAGCTCATGTGGTTTTATTATCAGTTATTAGTAGCTCCCACAGTTCAGTCAGACTCTATTGTAATGACCACATTTACAGTTCATTCAATATTCAGTCAGCATGTTATAAATTGGTCACTGGATTGAGTTATCTCAGCATCCAGTATTTATGTCATGATCAGATTATGTCATTGCTTATTTGCTTTGTTCAGTTATGATGTTATTTTAGCTTTATTCTATGTTGCATGCTCAGTACCTTTCAAGTACTGACGCATACGTGCGCTACATCTCATCATGATGTAGGTTCAGGTTCTCAACATCCAGATCACGCTTAGATCAATTCCCGATCTTCAGTTCAGCAGCATCAGTGGTGAGTCCTCATTCTTCGAGGACTAGTGACATGTTTATCCTTATCGCTTTTAGTCTTTAGTTTCAGTTTTGCTAGACCTAGTTAGGGCATGTCCCAACATTTCTAGTAAGTTTAGAGGCTTATTTCAGACATAGTTAGATTCAGCTTAGTATTGGGTTAATAACTTCTTTGTATTAAACTCATCAGTTATCATTTATCTCAGTTATAGTATATGGGTATTCCCCATCTTTTCATTTAGTTTATGATTATAGCTTCCGCATCAGTTTATTATATTTAGTGTGCTCATGATCATGCCAGCAGGGTTAGCTTGAGATGACTTGTGGTCCTACGTCCTGTGTCCGCGTCTCTAGGGTAGCTCGGGGCATTACAAACTTGGTATCAGAGCACTAGGTTTAAGTGTCCTAGGATGTATGAAAAGATGCTCTAGGTAGAGTCCTTTTCATGGGTGTGTAGTGCGCACCACATCTAATGAGAAGGAGGCTAAAAAGTGTTTTAGGAAATCTTCATTTTCTTGTTACTCTTATCGTGTGTAAGGTATGATGTAAATTCCATTCTAACTCGACGTTCTACGTTTCGCTGATCATGCCTCCTCGTAGAGATAATGCCAGGAACGCAAACGCAGCTCCTCCAGTTCCAGATCAGGAAGTCTCAAATGTTGAATTCAGAAATCCCATTCAGATGTTGGCTCAGAGTGTCGCTAACCAGAACAATCAGTGGGCTCCAGTTCTGGTAAATGCCAATGTTGGGTCAGCTGCAGCCAGGGTGCGAGACTTTGTTAGGATGAATCCGCCAGAGTTCTTAGGATCGCAAGTTGGAGAAGATCCCCAAAACTTCATTGATGAGGTCAAGAAGATCTTTGAGGTGATGCAGGTCACTGGTAATGATCGGGTTGAGTTAGCATCTTACCAACTGAAAGATGTGGCTCATATCTGGTACACTGAGTGGAAGGAGAACAGGGGTACAGATGCAACTCCTATTACTTGGGATTATTTCAGTGAAACCTTTCTGGACAGTTTTTTCTCCATAGAGTTGAGAGAAGCAAGGGCCCAGGAATTTATGAACTTAAGGCAGGGTAACATGACTGTCCAAGAGTATGGGCTCAAGTTTAACCAACTCTCCAGGTATGCTTCTCACATGGTTACTGACTCCAGGGCTCATATGAATAAGTTTTTTTATGGGGTGTCAGACTTAGTAAAAATAGAGTGCAGGAATGCTATGTTGTTGGGAGACGTGAACATCTCCAAGTTCATGACTCATGCTAAGCAGGTTGAGGGTGATAAGCTTAGGGAACAGGCTAAGGAGACTATGAAAGCAAGAACAGGTAACTACGAGTATTCCCAACAGAAATTGGGTAGTGCAAATCGCTCGCAGTTTCAGCAGAAGTCTTCGACTCCAACCCCTTCATCAGCTAGTGTTCCATTCCCCAGGTTTCGTAACGATCAGAAAGGTAGGACGTCAGGCTCTAAGTCTCAAGGTAGTATTTCAGGCACCAAAACCTACCCAACTTGCCCTAAGTGTGGTAAGCACCATCCGAGCAAGTGTCTTGCAGGAAAATAAGGATGTTTTAGGTGTGGTCAGTCTGGTCACAGGTTGAGGGATTGTCCTTCTAGACAAGGTCAAAGAGGAAATAATGGTAGAGCTCAATCTACAACTTCAGCAGCACTAGCAGGTTGCCCGACTCAGCAGGGTAACTCATCCGGTACAGGTGGAGGAAAGTGCCAAAACAGGCTCTATGCTCTTCAGGCTCGTCAAGATCAGGAAGATTCTCCTGATGTAGTCACTGGTACGTTACGAGTCTTTGATTTTGATGTTTATGCATTATTAGACCCAGGGGCTACTTTGTCTTTTGTAACTCCTTATATAGCAGTCCAATTCAGTGTTAGCCTAGAAACTCTTTCAGAACCCTTCTCAGTCTCTACTTCAGTCTGTGACCTAGTTATAGCTAGATGGGTATACATAAATTGCCCTATCACAGTCTCTCAGAAAGTCACCTCATCAGATCTTGTAAAGTTAGAAATGGTAGACTTCGATGTCATTCTAGGCATGGATTGGTTACATTCTTGTTATGCCTCAGTCGATTGTAGAACTAGGATTGTTCGTTTTCAGTTTCCAAATGAACCGATCCTAGAATGGAAGGGTAGTAGCTTAGCGCCTATGGGTCGATTCATTTCTTACCTTAAGGCCAGAGAGATGATCTCTAAGGGTTATCTCTATCATCTAGTTCGGGTTAAGGATTCTAGCTCCACAACTCCAACTCTTGAGTCAGTTCCAGTGGTTAATGAGTTTCCAGAAGTGTTTCCAGATGATCTTCTCGGAGTTCCTCCCGAAAGGGAAATCGACTTTGGAATTGATCTCCTTCTAGACACCCAGCCTATCTCTATTCCTCCTTACATAATGGCTCCAGCTGATCTTAAGGAATTGAAAGAGCAATTGGAAGACCTTCTAGATAAAGGCTTCATCAGACCTAGTATTTTGCCATGGGGTGCACCAATGTTGTTCGTAAAGAAGAAAGATGGTTCTCTCAGAATGTGCATTGACTATAGGCAGTTGAACAAGGTCACAATCAAGAATAAGTATCCCATCCCTAGGATTGATGACTTGTTCGACCAGCTTCAGGGTGCTAGTCATTTCTCCAAGATAGACATCAAATCAGGTTATCATTAGCTTAAAGTCAGAGATAGTGACATTCCGAAGATAGCCTTCAAAACTCGGTATGGTCATTATGAATTTGTAGTCATGTCATTCGGACTAACTAATGCTCCTACAACTTTCATAGATTTGATGAACAGAGTGTTCAAGAAGTACTTGGACTTGTTCGTTATCATCTTTATTGATGATATCATCATTTACTCTAGGAATGAGGAAAATCATGCGAGTCATTTGAGAGTTGTTCTGCAAACTCTCACAGATCGCCAATTATTTGCAAAATTTAACAAGTGTGAGTTTTGGTTACAATTAGTTGCCTTTCTTGGGGATATTGTGTCTAGTGAAGGAATTCGAGTAGATTCCCAGAAGATAGAAGCAGTGAAACAATGGCCCAGACCTACCTCTGCTACATATATCAGAAAATTCTTAGGTCTAGTGGGCTATTACAGACGATTTGTGGAAGGATTTTCATCCACAGCCTTACTATTGACTACGTTGACTCAGAAAAAGGTTAATTTCCAGTGGTCAGATGAATGTGAGAAAAACTTTGTAGTACTGAAAACTAGGTTGACTACAACTCCTGTCCTGACTCTACTAGAGGATTCAGAATTTTATGTGATCTGTTGTGATGCATCCAGGGTCGGCCTAGGTTGTGTGTTGATGCAATGAGGTAAGGTTATAGCTTACGCTTCCATACAGCTTAAGGTGCATGCGAACAATTATCCGACTCATAACCTCGAGCTTGAAGCAGTGGTGTTTGCACTCAAGATTTGGAGACACTACTTGTATATGTTCATGTAGATGTGTTAACAGACCATAATAACCTCCAGTATGTATTCACCCAGAAAGAGTTGAATCTTCACCAGAGAAGGTGGCTTGAGTTCCTCAAAGATTATGATATGAGTGTGCATTACCATCCGAGTAAGGCGAATGTAGTAGCAAATTCTCTTAGCAGATTATCCATGGGTAGTGTAGCACATGTTGAGGAAGAAAGAAGAGGGCTAGCAAAGGATGTTCACAGACTTGGTCGCCTAGGAGTTCATCTTATGAGCATATCAGATGGTGGTGTAATGGTTCAAAATGGGGCAGAATCTTCTTTGGTAGTAGAGGTTAAGGAAAAGCAAGACAATGATCCAATCTTGCTTGAGCTTAAGAGTGCAGTCCACAATCAGAGAGTGGAGGTTTCTCCCAAGGGGAAGATGGTATGCTTTGCTACCAGGGTCGATTATGTGTTCCTAATGTGGGTGAGTTGAGACAACATATTCTTGCAGAGGCCCATAACTCCAGATATTCTATCCATCCAGGCGCCACTAAGATGTACCGTGATCTGCGGGAAGTCTATTGGTGGAATGGTATGAAAAGAGATATAACAGACCTTGTGGCTAAGTGCCCCAATTGCCAGCAAGTCAAGGTAGAACATCAGAAACCAGGAGGCATGACCCAAGAGATTGAAATTCCTACTTGAAAGTGGGAAGTGATCCACATGGACTTCATCACAGGTTTACCTCGTACTCGCAGACAACATGACTCCATTTGGGTGATTGTTGATAGGGTTACTAAGTTTTCTCGCTTTTTGGCGGTCAAGACTACAAATTCAGCGGAGGATTACACCAAGCTTTACATTAATGAGATTGTTAGGTTGCATGGGGTTCCTTTGTATATCATATTAGATATAGGTCATCAGTTTACCTCTCATTTCTGGAAGTCATTTCAGAAGGGTCTTGGTACACAGGTTAGCCTTAGCACAATATTTCATCCACAGATGGATGGTCAGGCATAGCGTACCATTCAGACCTTAAAGGACATGTTGAGAGCTTGTGTGATCGACTTCAAGGGTCGTTGGGATGATCACCTTCCTCTTATTGAGTTCGCCTACAACAATAGTTACCATTCGAGCATTCAGATGGCCCGTTATGAGGCATTGTATGGGCGTAGATGTAGATCTACAATTGGTTGGTTTGAAGTAGGTGAAGAAGCCTTGATAGGACCAGATTAAATTCTTGATGCAACGGAGAAAGTGTAACTCATTAGAGATAGACTTAAGACTTCCCAAAGTCTCCAGAAGTCTTATACAGATGTGAGAAGAAGGGAACTAGGGTTCCAAGTTGATGATTGGGTTTTCGTGAAAGTGTCACCTATGAAAGGGGTGATGAGATTTGGCAAGAAAGGGAAGCTCAGTCCCATATATATAGGCCCTCACCGGATCTTGAAAAGGATTGGTAAAGTGGCTTATGAGTTAGAGTTGCTAACAGACTTAGCAGCAGTGCATCTGGTTTTCCACATTTCACTTTTGAAGAGGTGTATGGGTGATCCAACATGCATAGTGACATTAGAGAGTGTGGCTATAAAAGATAGCATTTCATATAAGGATGTAGCAGTTGAGATTCTCGATCGTCAGGTGAGAAGGTTGAGAAACAAAGAAGTCGCTTCAGTCAAGGTTTTGTGGAGGATTCAATCTGTAGAGAGAGCTACTTGGGAAGCAGAAGCAGCCATGAAGTCCAAGTACCCTCACCTCTTTCCTTCCGATTTCACTCTAGCTTGAGGTAATAGTCCCTCTTCAGTATTTCAGTCATTCATGCGTAAATTCAGTCTTAGAATCATGTTCCTTCAGTTTGTACTTGCATTTTTAGCATATTTTCATGTACTTGGAACTCAGTTCAGTTAGAAATTCGGTTTTCAGTGTTTAGTAGTAGGGATTGCAGCCCTATCCCTCCATTTCAGCTAGTTTAGTCTTCATTCGAGGACGAATGGTCCCAAAGAGGAGATAATATAACAACCCGTATCCTAGATAGACCAAAAATGCAGACTTTGAGAAGTTGCAGGTGCAACCCACGGTTGCCATCCACGGACCGTAGGTCAGACCACGGTCCGTGCTGGTGGTCCGTAGTTCACATTGGCTAAGTCTCGACCCACAAACAGACCCACAGTCCGTAGGTAAGACCACGGTTCGTGGTTTGTGTTCGTGGATTGAGGTCCCTTGTACCCAGTCTCTGATGCAAACGATGGTCGACCAACACTGACCGTCATTCGATCCACGGTCCGTAGGTCTGACCGTAGGTAAGGGTCAGCATCCATTAAGATGAAAATTGTGATTGGGTCAAATTGAAATAGTCATAAATCTTAGAAAAAAAAGGAATTACGTGTCCCATGACCTATGATATGATAGATAATTGAATCCTCTTTCCAACGCCACCAAGTTTGCTAAAATTCGACCTCCGAGTGAAAAGTTATGCTCGTTTTAGTGAAGCCCTGTTGGGTAGACTTGACCGACGGACCGTCAATTGAATGACGGCCCGTCAGTCCCGTCCATCGATCACTCCAACAGAAGTTAAGTCAGGGGTCTTTTGGTATTTTCCTATTTCGTTTCACCACCAAGATACGTCGTTTAGACCCTAAATTATGAGGTTTTAGTTAGTTTAAGCCTAGAAACATAACTAGAACTTACCTAAGTCAAATTATTAATCAAACTTAGCAAAATTAGAACGCTAAGAGGAAAAAAATGTCAAGAACCCTAATTCAAGAACGCATCAAGTTTTCTTCAGTTCCAGCCTAGAAATTAAAGGATTTCTTTGTGAAATTCGTCACCAGGTTTGTGGGATTTCATTAGTGGGTTCCTTTCACCCATTAGGTCCCTAGTTTTCAATTAGTTTCTTGATTACCTTATTATGACTAAACCTAGGGTTTCTTGAATGTTAGAATTATTGGGATATTAGCTGTTATAATGATCCAAATCAAATTAGTATGTTAATATTCAGTTTATTGCATGAATTCCAGAACCCTAGCTATGTATTTCTTTAGTTGTTGAATTACACATGCTAGGTCAGATATTTCAGTATTCAGTTATACATGCCTCAGTATATATATGCATCATTATCAGATTAATTATTGCATTCTCAATTCAGTCATAATGTGTTAATCACTTAATCTATTAGGAGTAGCATAATACCGAGTTGGCTAGGGTTCAGCGTACCCATATAGTCCCAGAATTACGAGCCACATAGGTGTAAGTCCCCTCTGTGGGCAATATCATGTAGTGATCATGCCAGTCAATCCTCTATACCTTTGGCCGGGTATATTGGGTCCTTTCGATGGGGCGTATACATCGGACTCCACATTTAGCTCATGTGGTTTTATTATCAGTTATTAGTAGCTCCCACAGTTCAGTCAGACTCTATTGCATTGACCACATTTACAGTTCATTTAATATTCAGTTAGCATGTTATAAATTGGTAACTGTATTCAGTTATCTCAACATTCAGTATTTATATCATGATCAGATTATGTCATTGCTTATTTGCTTTGTTCAGATTTGATGTTATTTCATCTTTACTCTATCCTGCATGCTCAGTACCTTTCAAGTATTGATGCATACATGTGCTACATCTTCTCATGATGTAGGTTCAGGTTCTCATCATCCAGATCACGCTTAGATCAATTCTTGATCTTCAATTCAGTATCATCAGTGGTGAGTCCTTATTATTCGAGGACTAGTGACATGTTTATCCTTATCGCTTTTAATCTTTATTTTCAATTTTGCTAGACCTAGTTGGGGCATGTCCTAACATTTCTAGTCAGTTTAGAGGCTTATTTCATAGATAGTTAGATTCAGCTTAGTATTGGGTTAATAACTTCTTTGTATTAAACTCATCAGTTATCATTTATCTCAGTTATAGTATATGGGTATTCCCCATCTTTTCATTTTATTTATGATTATATCTTCCGCATCAGTTTATTATATTTAGTGTGCTCATGATCATGCCAGAAGGGTTTTCTTAGGATCACTTGTGGTCCTAAGTCCCGTGTCCGCATCTCGGGGGTAGCTCGGGGCATGACATAAATGATATTTTAGATAAGGGCTTTATTCGACCAAATGTCTCACCTTAGGGAGTTCTGGTCTTATTTTTGAGAAAGAAGGATGGTTCCCTTAGGATGTGTATAGACTTTCGTCAGTTGAACAAGGTTACCATAAAGAATAAGTATCCTCTTCCAAAGATTGATGATCTTTTCGATCAGCTTCAGGGTGCTTCTTGTTTTTTGAAAATCGACCTCAGATCAGGTTACCATTAGTTAAGATCTATTCAAGGAATGAAGAAGATCATGCTAGTCATCTCATAATAGTTCTTTAGACTTTGAAAGATAAGGAGTTATATGCTAAGTTCTCTAAATGTGAGTTTTGGCTTGAGTCTGTTGCATTCTTTAGCCATATTGTGTCTGGAGAGGGAATTAAAGTTGATACTCAAAAAATTAAGGTAGTGAACAATTGGCCTAGACCCACATCTACAACTGATATTAGGAGTTTCTTGAGTGTGGATGGCTATTATTGAAGGTTTGCAGAGGGGTTCTTGTACATTTCATCCCCTTTGACCAAGTTAACTTAGAAGACAATTAAATTTCAATGGTCTGAAGCTTGTGAGAAAAGCTTTCAGGAATTGAAAAAGAGGTTGACTACTGCCCCAGTTTTGACCTTACCAGAAGGTACTCAAGGTTTTGTGGTGTATTTTGATGCATATAGAATTGGTTTGGGTTGTGTGTTAATGAAGAATGGAAAAGTTATAGCTTATGCCTCCAGACAGTTGAAAATTCATGAGAAGAACTATCCAACCCATGACTTAGAGTTGGCTTCCGTGGTATTTGCTTTGAACATATGGCGTCACTTTTTGTATGGTGTTCATGTTGATATATTCACTGATCATAAGAGCCTTCAATATGTGTTCACTCATAAAGAGCTTAATCCCACACAAATGAGGTGGTTAGAGTTACTCAACGATTATGACATAAGTATTCTTTATCACCCAGGTAAGGCTAATGTTGTTGTTGATGCTTTAAGCAGGTTGTCTGTGGGTAGTACCGCCCATGTTGAGGAAGAAAAGAGTGAGTTAGCGAAATATGTGCATAGACTTGCACGCTTAGGAGTCCGACTTATGGATTCCACAGAAGGAGGAATAATGGTGACGAATTGGGCTGAATCATCACTAGTGTCAGAAGTTAAGAAAAGCAAGATCAACATCCCATTTTGCTTGAGTTAAAGGCAAATGTTCATAAGAAAAAAATATTAGCTTTCGAACAAGGAGGAGATGGTGTATTGAGATATCAAGGTAGATTGTGTGTACGAATGGTGGATGGACTTCAAGAGAGGATCATGGAGAAAGCTAATCGCTCCAGATATTCCATTCATCCGGGTTCCACAAAGATGTATCGTGACTCAAGAGAGGTGTATTGGTGAAATAGTATAAAGAAGGGCATTACAGAATTTGTTGCTAAGTGTCCAAATTGCCAACAAGTTAAAGTAGAGCATCAAAGGCCCGATGGTTTGGCTCAAAATAAAGAACTTCCGGAATGGAAGTGGGAGATGATTAATATGGATTTCATCACAGGTTTACCAAGGTCTCGCAGGCACCATGATTCTATTTGGGTGATTGTGGATCGAATGGCAAATCAGCCCACTTTTTGCTGGTGAAGATTACTCATTCAACAGAAGATTATGCAAGGTTGTATATTCAGGAGGTGGTAAGACTTCAAGGAGTCCTAGTCTCCATTATTTCAGACAGAGGTGTGCAATTTACTGCACAGTTTTGGAAGTCATTCCAAAAGGGTTTGGGCTCAAAGGTGAACTTAAGTACCACATTTCATCCCCAGATAGATGGGAAAGCATAGTGCACCATTCAGACTTTAAAGGATATGTTGAGGGCGTGCGTGATCGATTTCAAAGGTAATTGGCATGTCACCTACTCTCATCGAGTTTTCTTACAACAATAGTTACCACTGTAGTATCCATATGGCTCCATATGAAGCTCTTTATGGAAGAAGATGAAAATCTCCTATTGGATGGTTTGAAGTTGGTGAAGCAGGGTTGATAGGACCATATCTAGTTCATCAAGCTATGGAGAAGGTGAAAGTGATTCAAGAGAGGTTGAAAACAGCGCAGAGTCGTCAGATATCCTACACTGATGTTAGGAGAGGGGCGTTAGAGTTTGAAGTAGATGATTGGGTATATCTAAAATTTTCACCCATGAAGGGTGTTATGAGGTTTGGTAAGGAGGGGAAGCTTAGTCCCCGGTATATTGGACCTTATCGAATAGGCAAGAGGATTGGCAATGTAGCTTATGAGTTGGAGCTACCACAAGAGTTAGCAACGGTCCATCCGATATTTCACATCTCCATGTTGAAGAAGTGCATAGGCGATCCTTCATTGATCATACCAACTAAAAATATTGGGAACAAGGATAGCTTATCTTATGAGGAGATTCTCGTTCAGATTCTAGATCGCCAAGTTGGCAAGTTGAGAACAAAGGAGGTAGCATCCGTCAAAGTCCTTCGGAGGAACAATTTTTAATGAGGAAGCTACTTGAGAGGCTGAAGAGGATATGAAGAAGAGATATCCACATCTCTTTGAATCCGAAGAAAGTGTAGATCAAGGTACTAATTTTCTTCTTAGTGCTCTTTAAATTATGAGTGAGCATGTTGTTTGTTTGCCTTTCCTTGATGGGTGTTTGAATTTGGTGTTACACCCTAAGCCTAGTAAGAGTAATCTCATTCGACTACAAATATTCCCAAGGGGGATATATTGTAAAATCTCGCAACTAGAAAGGACTAGAAGAAAGTTTAAAATCTAGAAATAGTTACCTTTGGAAAGAATGAGGAAATCTGGAATTTTTTAAGAAAGTTAAAGTGAGTTTTTTGTCATATTCAAACGATCATAAATCCTAGATCAGGATGATTTGGGTGTAGTTCCATATATGGTTGGAAAACCCTTGGAATGATATTTCCAACGCTGCCAAGTTTTTGCGATTCCGAGTTCGTATGAGTGAGTTAAGCCCTTTGTAAGTGGGGTTGTTGGATTAAGGAAATGTCCAATCCGGAATTTTAAGGGTTATTTTAGTCTTTTCATTTCCCTATTATTTTAATCCGTTTTTAGGAGTTTAATATGGGTCAAATCAGATTTTAGTCAGTTTTAGAATTTGGAATTTTAGGCTAGGTCTAAGGAGAAAGAAGAAGGAGAAAAGGCAAATTCATCAAGATCGATCAAGAAAGTTGGTGTTTTCGCCCAGGGTTTACCTTTACCATGTATGTGAGTCTTTCATAGCGTTGGGTTCGTTCACCCATGCACCAAGATTGTTTAGTTCAGCAAAATTTGTCCCAAAAGAGTTTGAAAGTTGATGTTCTTGACATGTATTTTTTAATCTGAATATTGTTCTTGAATTGGGATGAATTGAGGAGTCTCTGAGATCTTTGAGTCGAATTATAGAGTTGTTTTGAGTTAGGTTCTTGAGTACTTATGCTGGGTATTGTAATCTAAAATGAATTTGAGAAAAATATTCGAGTTTAGGCGAATTGGGGCTGTAAAACGGAGAAGGAAAAGGTCGAGTGTGATCTGGCACGCAAGTCCGCATCACGGACTTGCTCCCCCAGTGACCAAAAAGCTTCTCCGTATCGCGGTTAAGATGCCGACTCCTCTGTCTCAAAATTTAATTTTGCGAGTAATTATTTAAAACAGCTCCGCATCGTGGAGTTGTTCCAAGATGGTGATTTCGTGACTTTTCTGATGTTTATCTATTTACGATCATTCCTAAACATCATGTGATCCTTCCTATCACAAATCTAAACCCTTGAATCCATAATTCAATTCAATGACCAGTTAAGAGTCGAGTCAAGAGTAGTTAGGATCAAAGTCTACAAAAATTCTTAAACTCTTCCAAAAGTCTTTTGCAAACATTTTAACTTTGTTTCAAGACTTAAGTTTTGAGTTCAGTAAAGAGTAAAGTTGAAGTTCATTTCTTCAAAAGTATATGGGGACTAAGTATTACCAAAGAGATTTAAAATGTTTTCACGTTTAAGTAAGAACGGAAACTTAGATTTCCAAAGAGCCTTCGGGCTAGTTTTCAGAAAAGAGTAATCGCTTTCTAAATGAAGGAAAAGGGAAAACTTTGATTTCAAAGATAGCCTTTGAGCTAAGGTTTTGAGAACTAATCTCAAATCACAGAAGAAATGTTTTTTGAAAAAAAAACACAAGAACTAGTATATTTTGGGAGTAGTATTGAGCACCGAATTGGGGGCGAGCATGATTTCAGATAACTCACGTCTCCGTAAAACCATGTAGACACCATGGGTAGAAGCGGGTCATACTTTTTAGATGAACCCTTTTAACAATAGACTAGTGGATCCACTTAGTAGTTCAGGTCCTATACCTCTGGCCGGGTATAGGATGCGGTGGCAGCATGAGGTAGATCGTTGTATCGTCACTGAAGCTCTTATGTGATGGTTGTCGATTAGAGAAACTCCTACAAAAGTTATTGAATTCCTATATACACAGTTATTTGTATTTTTACATACATTTCAGAGTTTAGTTGTATCCTTGTATACACACAGAGTTGACATCATGTTTTTAAACAGTTTTTATTTACAGTTATGTTGAGTTAAGTTGAGCAAGGTAAGTTCTTCAGTTTCCTTTCAAGCCTATGTTTTATTTAGCATTGCAACTGGCATACTTGTACATTCAATGTACTGATGCCAGTTGGCCTGCATCGTCTTATGATGCAGACGCAGGTAACTAGGATCGGCATCCAGCGCATCGTTGATCTAGTGAGCACTCCAGAGTCAATTGGTCAGCTTCTTTGCATTACGGAGGACTCCTTTTAATACTTTCATTTATTTTATTAGTTCATTAGAATGTTGTGGGGCTTGTCCTAACATCCATCTAAGTTGTTTTAGAGGCTTAATAGATAGTCAGTCAGTTAGTAGTTCAATTTTCTTTCTATTATCATTTTGATGTTGTTTACAGACTTTAGTTGTCGTTTGGCTAAGTTTATATCGCTTAAAAGTTATGTTTTGAGATTATCTTGTTAAGTTAAGTCTTCCACTGAGTAAGTAAGCCAAGACGAGGGTCCTCCTGGGGCCAACAATGGTTTTTGAGTGTCGGCCACGTCCAGGGTGTAGGCTCAGGGCATGACACTTAATTTTACTAATAAAATTGTTTTCAATAAAAAATTTGTCCAATTATCTACCAAATATTTTACAATCTTTCTGCTACACAAGTGAGGCTTGCTTAGGTGTTTATCACCTTTACAATCAACCAATTGGTTGGGAGTTCGATTCACGTTATAGAATAAGTGAGAACATGTTACAAAATAAGTGAGAACAATATTGATCCTTCTCAACATCTGATTTAAGAAAAAATATTCTAGTTCAATTTTTTGAAATTTGATTATATGTCAAAAATTTAGTCCAACAATTTGACTATATGTCCAAATTTGGTAACTTGTAGCCGGGCTTTTACATATTTGTACCAAAAAGTATTTCCACAATCTGTATAACATTAATTTCCCTATTTTCTTTTCAAAATTTTTGAATTTTAATCTGGTGCAAATATTGAAGAAAGTTAATTTTATTATAAAACAGTTGTCAACATGAACTTTGAATTTTATTTACCAAAGAGGTTCAAAATTATCATTAAGCTATAGAATTGAATAAAAATGGTCATTATTTATAGTTTGATCCAAAATTGCCTTATTTTTAATAGTTTAGTCCAAAAATATCATGTTGGTAGTAGTTTGCCTAAACAATATTCCTATTATTACTCATTTGTGTCAAAATTATCCTTTTCGTCTTTAATATATTATTTTCTTTCTTTTTTAAACACAGTTTTTTTCAAAAAAAATATATATTTAAATAACCCCTTTGTTGTAATAATGTTACATGAAAAAGTTAATTTTAATTGATCAAGTTCTTGTATTGCTTCATTTTTATCATCATTAAATTTTATGGCTAACAATGACTTCACACCACTTGAAAAACTCACTCATTTGCCAGTTAGATTGTTGTCACGACCCGAGCCTACACCCTAGACGTGGCTGAGACTCCAGAACCATTATTGGTCCCCAAACGAACCCTCGTCCTGGCTGACTACAAGAGGAAGACTAACTTAAGCATACAAAGCTTAAAAGAGAATAAAATTCATTGAAAATCAAATAATTAACTCAGAATATAATCGTATATTCAACTAGCCAAAACTAGGCAACTCAAGTCTTTAAAACATTTACCAAATGAAAAAGACTTTTGAAACTCTACTGTCTATTTATGAAGCCTCTAACTGACAAAGATGGAAATTAGGACAAGACCCATGAAATCCTAACAACTGATATAATTGAAAGTACAAGTGGAACCCTCCGGAAGTGAGAAGGCTCACGATAGCTAACTCGGACCGCATGTGGTATCAACAAAGTGCATGTTGATGACCCTGAATACTTGTATCTGCATCATGAAATGATGCAGGCCAAATGGTTCAGTACGTGGAATGTACGAGCATGTACGGGGAATTCTAAAGCATAAACATAAGCTTGAATTTGATAAAAAGGAAACATACTTATCTCTTCTCAACTCACTCAACTAAACTCAACTCCGGAATAAAATACTCAAGTCAACGATAAGATATTCAACTCAATGAAATATGACTCAACTCTATAATAAGACACTCAACTCTTGGTACTTAAACTTTGGATACTCAACTCTTGATACTCTACTCTGGATACTCAACTCAATATAAAGCAAAAAAAAAAGATGCAATATATGGAAAGCTTTTAAAACAGTAGAAAGAAACTCAATGTATTTAAGAATACAATATACTCAGCTTGTATGCAAGGATACAATATAAATTTTGTTTGTATATGAAAATACAAAATAAATTATGTGTATATAAGAATACAAAATATCTCTGTGGGAGTTTCTCTAACCGATACCCATCACTTATGAGCTATGTGATGATACATCATTTTGCCTCATGCTGCCAGGGCCGTCCTTTACCTTGCAAGGGGTATAGAACCTGACTACTAAGTGGATCCACTAGTCTATGCTAAAAAGCACTAAGGAATCATCTATAAATTATGACCCTTTTCTACCCACGTTGGATATATGGTTATGGAGGTTGTGAGTTGTCTGAACTCTCCCCCATATCGGTGCTCAATACTACTCCTAAAATATAACTAGCTCATATATGTAAAAACATAACTCTTCCTGTGGTTTGAGATAATTACTCAAAAACTAGCCCAAAGGCTCTCTAGGAAATCAGTGTTTCCTCTCTTCCTTAATTGTGAAAGCATTTACTCTCTACAGAAAAACTAGCTCAAAGGCTCTGTTGGAAATTGATGTTTCCTTTTTTGTTTAAATGTGAAAACATTTACTCTTTACTGAAAACTAGCTCAAAGGCTCTTTTGGAAATCGGTGTTTCCTTTCTTGGTTAAGTGTGACAACATAGTCCCCATATACTTTTTTGAAGAATTGAAGTTCACTCTTTACTCTTTACTCAACTCAAAACTCAACTTTTAAAATAAGTCTAAAGCATTTGTAAAAGACTTCTTAAAATAGGGTTCATGCCGAGTTATGGACGTGAACGACTCAATTCAAGGTTTTTAATAACCATAGATAAAACTCAATACTTGGACTCAAGAACTTCAATGATACTACTCATTTCAAGAATGCTCAACTCAAAGGGTTCATGCTGAATTATGAGCATGAACTACTCAACTCAAGGACTCAAAGATACTTCTCCTCTCAAGACTGCTCGACTTATAGGTTTCATGGGGAGTATGGGCATGAACTACTCAACTCAAGGACTTCATGGGTAACATGTCATAGTCCCATGATTAGGAATATAATCTCAAATAGGTTAGGAACTCAATAATCAAAACTTAGAGCTTGAAGGTTCTACTCTAAAAGATGCTCAACTTATGGAGTTCATGCGGAATATATGGGCATGAACGACTCGACTCGAGGGTCTACATAACAACATGGAACTCATGTATACAACTCTTACCATTCTAATACTAACTTTATAAAAACTTAGTTCAACTCGATAGTTTATATCAAATGATTCACAATTGAACTCAAAAGCTTTCTTGAACTCTAATCTGAACTCTCTCTTGAATGTGAATTATGAATTCAAGAATTATGGTTCATGTCATGAAGGATCTTGTGATGATAAAGTAGACACATGAATGCATTCTCCTCATCCTCATACTCACTTTCTCAAGTCTTGAAACAAGTTATTAGAAATTGTAGAAGACTCCTCAAAAAGACTCAAGGGGACTTTCTCAAAATGTTCGGAAGAACTCTCAAAACTTAACTCTTAACTCTACCTTGAATTTGATTTATGAATTCATGGTTATAGTCAAGATATGAATTATTTCTCTGTATTTAGAACTAGTTTAGAGTGTTTAGAATCAAATGGAGTGAAGGTACACCTTTAAAGAACTCAAATAGAGAAAGTGACTGCAAACTGGATAGGGTAGGTAACCCTGGCGCACAGAGTGGCACTGGGGGCCGGCCCTAAACTACAGAACATAATTTGGAGTGCACTATCTGGTGCGGCACTTCTTGCCTCAACCAAGAAAACCCGACGAATTTCTTTTCTCGTTTACTCACCCTAACTCGCCTAGAATCGAACGGTTTCTTCCCCAATCACTTCGATTCGATTACTCAACATAAGTACACTCTAATGCACTTAATATAGCCCTCAAAACACTCACGTCATCTCTAGAATTCATTAAAAGCCCGACAAACAAAGATTTAGAATGAACTTCAAGAATACTTATCAAGAACTCATCAAGAACTCTAATCTTTCAACTTCAAGAATGAAATTTGCGCTGAAAATAACATGATTGATGTTTGGATGAATGAACCCAACACTATGGAATCTTACATACCTCTTAGGGTTCAAACCCATGGTAAAAATCCGCAACAACTCTCAAGAATCTCGACGAACGCCTTGATCCTTTCCTTTTTTCTCCTTTTTTCTCCTTTGTTCTCTTCTTGAACTCTCGGTTAAAACCCTAGGTGTATATTAGGATTATGAAACTGAAACTAATCAGGTTAGACCCTAAATCCTTACTAAAATGAATTAAATCTGATTTGGTAAGGAAAAGACCAAAATAGCCCTCACTATCTTCGGGCAACTTTTGTTACTTGGACAACTTAACTTCAAAAGGGCATATCTCACTCATCTGAACTCAAAACTTAGCAAAATCGGTGGAGTTGGAAAGATAATTCAAAGACCTTTCATTTTCCATCTCATGGCACACCTAACCCATTTTGTACTGAGAGTTATAGTCGCTTGAATTTGACCCAAATTTTAGAAGAACTTAGGAATGACTTGAACGAATTCCCTTTAATTCTTTTTGAAACTCAAGGTGCTATATTTAATGACCTTAGCACTTAAGAAAATTTAAATTCCTCGGTAAAAACTTACTCACTACGAAGGATGGTCAAGTCTTAGCTCATAAATTTTTGGGGTGTTACAATATCTTCCCCTTGGGTTCATTCGTCCTCGAATGACTACTGGAGTTGGTATGGAGCGAGTTACTCTTACTAAGGTCTGAGTCTAATGGTATGCTTGATACATTCAAACTACACTTCCCTAAAGAAGCATAAGCGATCGTTATCAAGTAAAGAACCCAACTTGTAGGTTGGGGTCGATCCCACGAGGAAAATGGTTTAGACTTTACTTTAACCAACAATTATATTCAATTAGTCAAATTACTTCCAGAAACAAGTAAT
>JAJOOO010015618.1:0-22866 GCA_029582685.1 Solanum piurae | reverse complement strand
CTCCAAAAGGAAATTAATCATTGAATTGAATTCGTCAGTAATTTAATTTATTGATTAGTATCTGTAATCTTAACATGGGGAATTACATAAGTGTTTAATGGTGAATTTCGAAATATAAATAGAGGAGTGCAATTACGAATTTTTAGTGGAATGATTTGTAATTTATTATGGTAAGAATAATTTCAAATTAATTATTTGGAATTATTTCCATAATAGGAAGCCTCAGTAATAAATTCTGTGGTCCCTCCAGTGCCCAATTCAACTAGAACTCAGAATCCTATTTTCTAGTAGAAGAAGGAAAAGTAACGTGTATAATTCTTCCAAGAAGAAAAACGTTAGTTTTGGGGTTTTCTTGAAGAAAAAGGATTTATACTTTCTTCTCCTCTTTGGACTAGGAAGACATCTCTATAAGTAGGGATTCTTCCAACCTAGAAAAGACAATTCAGTATTCTATACGATACTTGCCCACCCAAGTATTGAGAGAGTTCAATTGTTATTTGGGATCACTGTAGAAAACTGCAGAGCTGGAGTTGGATTTGCTTCAAGATATCTGCACACGCTTCAAGAGGTAATCCTGAGTTAATTTTCAGCATACTTTGTATGTGATACGTATTTGTGATTGTTGTCTATACTCATGCAAGATGTATGATTCTGAAATGCTTCCGCTGTGTATGCTATTTTCTATCAACAATGACATACCTTGCCTGCTAATTATAATCTATACTGTGTAAATATGACCTAATGGTGTAGGAATTTATTATAATGATGATGTATATAATTTCGCTAAGCGCATTTGTTATTATTATTACCTACAATACACTTGATTGATAACATATTAAGTATTGCAAGTTCATTTAACCAAATATGTAAATAATTGTACATTGTCAATAAATATATCTTAAAATTGAAAATAAATAAGTGAAACTGATTTAGTAGAACATTAGTTAATTATTGCTTATTAGGTAGAAGTGTACCCAAGTTCTTTAAATTCAGGGTGTGTTTAATATGGAGGAAAATAAGTTGGTAAGAATAAAAATAATAATTTTCAAGTGAAAATAAAAAAAACAAATTTCGAAATAACATTTTTATCACAAAAATAAAGAATCTCTATCTAAATCCTTCATTCCCCTTCTCTATTTAATCTCACAACTCCAAATCCAATGGACAAAAGATAGAAAATTGGCCTTACTAACAAGAATCGTAGAAAGATTTTACAAGTACAAGAAAATAACACATTATTTCTTATTAAACTCATAAAGATAATCTTGCTCGCTCTGAACTTTTCGACAAGTCCATCCTCCAATCATGTATCGGTCAACTTTGAATTAGATTGAATCAAATGAAGTAGATTCATTCAAGAACTTTTATATAATTGTCGGATTTGACTTCTTGTACCTATTAATAAAAAAATCAATCACAAGAAAACTAGATTTGTATGATAGAATGGTGACCTAAAAATTTAGTAATTCAGCCCACAAAAACATTTGAGATAAATACTACCTAAAACTATAAATATAGAAGTCAACGATCCACTAATCTTTAACATTCATGGGGACAAAGTTAAAAATAAAAATAAACTACACCCTTTGAAAATATATAAACATATATAGAAAAAATCCAGATTAGAAATGAGAATTATTAACAAAGTCCTTTTTCGATCAACAGAATTATAACTAAAATTCGTTTTCAAGTTACCGATAAAATGACTCATAAAATTCAGATATGTTTCAAAATGTTATTTCATGATTGATTCTCGGATAGCTTATTTAGTGATGAACCCTGATGATAGAAATGGGACTTTGGTAAAAGTTGAATCATGAATGGATATTGAAAGCAAGCGAACAAAGTTAGTGAAATCAAAGAAAATAAGAAAAATATATTGTAGAGTACTAATTTGAATGAAGAAACTGAAGAGAAAATAGTTGTATTTATAAGACTTTTAAAATATTGTGGAGATCACTACATTTTGGAATTGTAATTATATGGAAGGAAGTTAGTAGTAAGTGGAGTTTTTAGAAAAAATAATAATTTACTTACCTTTAACATATATATTGCAATAAGGCTGAGTTAGAATTAGAAAAAAAATAACTTGGTGACTTAATTAATCCAATATAAATTATGAAAAGAAGAGTTAAAATTGAGTTCAAGATTAAAATATATTTTCTTTTAAGACACCAAGTTATTTTTTTTCTAAATCTGACTCACCCTTATTGCAATGTATATTATAGGTAAGCAAATGAATTTTTTCCCCAAAAACTCCACTTTCTATTGAGTTCTTTCCATTTAATCACTATGCCCTATTATAGTAATCTCCACAATATTTTCAAAAATTCCTATAAATACAACTATTTCCTCTCCATTTTCTTCACTTAAATTATTCAACAATATATTTTTCTTTTTCTCTATGATCCCATTAACCCTATCATTTGTCTTTTGATTCCATTCAAGATTCAAACTTTATCATAGTCTCTACTTTATCATCAGCAGCGTCCATCACTAAATCATCTTCAAGCTATTGGTGAATCATATGTGAATAAGATTTAAAAGCACATCTAAATTCTACGAGTGATTTTACCGATAACTTTAAAGAGAATTTCAGTAATGAACTCTGTTGGTGGTAGAATAGGGACTCTGTTAAAGTTTCTCACATAATTGTCATTACTAATTCTAATTTGTTGCTAAATATGCTTGGAAGCAAGTACGAAAGAGTTAATATGCTTAATAGTTTATTCATTCACTGCCATTTATGCGCAAGCAACTGTTAAGTCTTAAGTTAAGGATCGCTCCTAGCATAGACAAATCTTCTCGCTTTAGTTAAGATGGACAAGTAAAATGAAACATCTATTTTTGACATAAGAATATTTTTTGCACAACTCTGTCATGTCCGTGTACTTCAAATTAGTCAGGTCGCTGCATCAACAAATGGATTCTGTTAAAGCCAGTATTTGTTCAGACTTTTTAGAGTAAACTTTCAGCTAGAAATTGAAGTTTAATTAGTTACCAAAAACTATCGCCTTAAAATGTTTATCAAACTAGACTTGATTAATTATTCAAAAATGAACATCATTATTTGAGATAATTATAGCTACATTTCCCTGCTCTAATCGAAAAAAGTTTTTGCTATTAGTACCTTCTCTCTCAACTTGTTGATTGGAGGATCGATTGGTGGTATAGGTGAAGGAGTCTTCACAGGCTGTCGGGTACTTGGTACTGACGGTGGAGGACGAGATGGGACGTACAGTTGGTCTTCCTGCGGATGTTGAACGAAGAGACGACGATTCCTCGAAAAAATGCATAAGTACCCCAACCTATGCCCGAAATTTCAGAGACACACTTATACTATACTAAGGTCCTATTACCTTCGAACTTATTTTATAAATAATTTTCTATCCCTTTTCGACCTACGTGGCACTATTCTTGAAAAAAAATGTCCCCACAAGATAGTGTCACGTAGGTCAAAAAGGGATAGAAAATGAGTATATATAAAATAAATTCGAAAGTAATAGAACCTTAGGATAGTATAAGTGTGTCTCTTATTGCCGCTTTTTCTGGTGCATGTAAAATAATTTTACTCATCTTCTACTTGTTTTTAACAACTTAAAGCTGCTTTTGGATTGTCTCCCCAATATAAAAGATATGTGCATGCCTACGTTGAGAGAAGTCTCACAATTTTTAATTAACCGGTCACTCTTTTGGCATACATTGTTTGTACATGAAATGCATCGCCTCTTTTTTTAATTGTTGTTGTTATGGTTCCACTTTCTAAATGCCTACTTTTCTTCTGTTACTGAATTGGTTCTAATGTTCTTTCCACTTATTTTCCTATCATCGTTTATCTCCTTCAATTTGTGTTTTAGCTTTATAATTAGAGATGAAATTGTGCAACTACCCTATAATTTTTATTAATAACTGCAGAAGATCATGGCGAGCATAATATGTCACTAAACCTTCAATTTACAGAGCGAAGTAATTTGTCTATTCTGCTTATTATGTACAAATACTTAAGCACTTCTCCTTCCTATTGCTGGTATTTTGTCAACTATAATGTCGCACCACTACCATCTATTATGTAAATAGCATAGTGTAAACGTGAATAAGCACTGCAATCACAGATGTAATGCATAAACAATATGTATGTATAAGCAATGCAATTACAAATGTAATGTATAAACATGTCTGTACAAATTATCAACATTTTTACTAATTGTCGTCCTATTAATATTTGTGATAGTTTATCGCCTAAAAATGTAATGTATAACATGTGTGTATATATTATCAACCTTTTACTAATCGTCGTCCTACCAATATTTGTGATAGTTATCACCTAAAAAATATTGGGCCCGTGCAACCATGCATGTCTAGTATATATTATATACATATGTCTTTTAGTTTTTATTTAGAAAAGATAAAAATCTTAACTTTTGAGTTAGAACAAATTAATTAGAAGATTTTTTTCTTAGAGTTAGAGTTGTCAATATGGACTAGTCCATCCTGTTCAGGCTAGCCCATAGAGACTTTGGAATTCGAACTGCCAGGCTGGACTGATCCATTTTTTTAGAGTCAGAAAACAGTCAGCCCAACCCATTAGTACGTGGATTGTGGGCCATGTCGGGTATGCCCACTTCTTTGGAAAGTTCTTTTTTTTCAAAAAAATTATAATTTAAAAATGTTAGCATAAATATAGACAAGAGAATATTACATGGTGTTAGAGTTACTATTTGTTAACAAATCTACAATTAAAATAATCTTTACAATACTTATTAAGTTTGGCTTCAAGTAAAAATATAACTAGCTAAATATAAATAGTAACCTAATTGTTTTCGAATGATCAAATAAAGCACAAAAAATATGGTAACATTTCATCCATTAAAAAGTGAAAAATGAACTCCTTAAGAAATATTCAAGAAGTTACGGTGTTTCCAATATCAACACATCATCTTCGTCAAACAGATATGTATCAGCTTGTGGCCAGGTTGTCTTAACATCTTTATTTTCATCTACAATTTATATGCAACATCAATTAGTTAAACATGAAAAACAAGTAAATTTAAGAACTATGTATAATATTTATGGAAAACTACACAAAATCGACTCAATTGTGAAACTATTTACCCAAATTGGACCCAATCCAAACTATTTACCCTTAATGGACCCATAACCCAAACTATTTACCTGTTTACCCCACCTTCTCCTTCCTTATTTCACGGATGATACCATATCGATATGAATTAATCGTTTATGATACTTCGTTGGTATATTGATACCATACCGGTATCATATAGGATTGACTTAATCCTCTGTGATACTCTGTCGATATATTGATACCTTATCGGTATCATATGGGATTGAACTTAATTCTCTGTGATACTCCGTCAATATATTGATACCTATTAGTATCATATAGGATTGGGCTCTTTTTTAAAGAAATAAATAAGAAACAATTAAGAGAAAATTATTAAAGTAATAATCTAAATTTAGTAAAAAATATATTATTTGTGATACTCTGTCGATATACTGATACCATATCGGTATCATATAGGAATGAGGTTAATCCTCTGTGATACTCCATCAATATATTGCTACCCTATCGATATCATGATTGGACTCTTTTTTAAGAAATAAATAAAAAATAATTAAAATAAAATTATTAAAGTCACAATCTTATTTATTAAACTCTAAATTAGTAAAATATATATTTTTATATTTTTAAAATTAAAATATTGAAGAATTGAAACATACATTAATATACTACTACGGTATGTAGATATACCGTAATAGTATCATAGATGATTGAGTAATCTCATCAAAGAACTGAAGTAAACCTCAATAAAAATATTGTTATGTTACTCATTGATACCACCATAGTATGTTATACTTTGATTGTATCAAGAAAGAAGAAGTAATCATTCAATGAAGACATTCAGTTACTCTTTGATACCATCATAGTATATTCATATACTGTATGATGGTATCAGAGAGGGGAAAAAAAGGTGGGCGCTGATGTCACCATGATGACAACGCATGATTTTTTTTTTAATACATGTCATTTTAAAATTAAAAGGGGGTATGAAAGTAATGGGGCATTTAAGGATAAATATTTTACATTTGGGGGTATAAGTGTTCTTTTTCCTAATATTTAAATGTACACAAAAAAGTATTGTCAGTTTACGAAAAATCATGCAACACGTTTCAAGTAGCAACAAGTGTTTGGATATTTTCATGATGGATGCAACTTCTATACTTGGTGAGAACACATCCACCAATGTTGAATGATGATTCTGATGATACTTTAGTAATAGGAATACTAAGTACATCACGTTTTATTATTCTAAATTTTAATAATTAAAACTTTAAATATACTTCGAGTTTGAACTTTTTTACTTTTAATACTCTATTTTTATTTTTAATTATTTTTATTTGACCCACGGGCCGGCCCAACTCATTTTATCGAAGCCCCACTAACCAACGGGGGTATTCGGGACGTGCTAGAAAACTCTTTTCTTAAATGGACTCCAAAAATCTAAGCTCAACCCTGTTAAATCACGGGTAAGTGTAATGACCCGATCAGTCATTTTTGAAAAGTTCCATGAAATTACTATTTTGTCCATCCCGTTATTGACCCCGAGTCATTTTTGATTGAGTTTGAAAGGTTGATTTTGATCTTTGAATTAAAAGTTGAGAATTTGGTAAGTTTGTGTATTTTAAAGGCTAAGTTGTCAAAAAAGTAGTTTTCTAGGCCTTTTGGAGTTTCGAGTGTCGAAATGGAATTCTGTTGATTCCATTAGTCTTGAAATGTGAAATCTGATTTGTGAGAGTTGTTAGTTGTAGATTCCAAATCTTTTTTTAGGATTTGATGTCTTAAGTTGTGAAATTGTGAAATTTTACCCTTTAGGTTGATTTCCGTCAAAATTCGTGGTTCAGATGCTCAAATCATAATTCTCAAAGTTCCATTGGATTCTGGGGATGATTTTAGGCCTAGGTGAAGTCTTGGTTGATTTTTGAGAGGTCCCGAGCTTGTTTTAGCCATTTTAGGATTGAGTTAGTTTCTTGTGGTTTTCATGGATGTCGAGTCAATGAGACCTCAGATTCGTGTTTCGACGGTTCCATCGAGTCTGCAACATCGAGTATAATTGATTTGCTTTTCTGGTTTTGTAACGACATGTTCTCGTCGTTATAGAAATGCCAACGGGGGGAAATTTGGGGCCGGAAAATATTTTCGTAGTATTTGGATATTCCCAATCTAGTCCAGATTTAGACGAAATTGGAGTCTTTAAGGTGTAGGGAAATCTGGTAACAATCGGTTGATTTATTTATAATTTTGGTTATATGAGTGGTTAGATAACTCGTTAATGAATCCGTACGACTTTACGAAATTGAATTCGGGCAAGTAGAACTCCCGGAATTGATCATAGCGTGAAGGGTATTTTCTGAGCATCGTGGTTTAGAGGTGTGTTGTGAAATGGGAATTTGGAATTCTTTAAGTAGCTCCTTGTTTCGTGCAACCTGCTTTGGCACGGATTTTGGTCGCTTTGGCGGGGCCGCTGTAGCGGGATGGTGGCCGATGTGGCGGGCTCGACGCGACTTAAGGTCGTTAATAAACCCCTAAACAACCTTATTATGCACTTTTCGACTTTTAGAGCTAAAGAACGAACCCTAGGTGACTCCTACTCATTTTTCACTATTCTTGAGGCTAAAGATAAGTTTTTCACTCCCCGAATCTGTTTTTTTATCCGTAGTACATAATAGAATAGGTGAATATTGATGGGGGAGGGTTTTGTTATAGATTCTATGGTGGAAACAACCCTAATTTGGATAATTGGGATCAAGGGTTTGATCTAGATTTCATAGAATTGTTAGTAATTCAGGTAATTAGTGATTGTTTATTGATTCTCGTATTATATTGATTTTTTGTAGACCAAGAACAAGCGGAACAAATCCAGAAAGGAAAGGATCAAGTTTCTTAGGGTTTCAAGCTTGTTTCAAGGTAGGTGATGGTTGTGATTCTATGATTGTGTGATGTTTGTTTGTTCTTGCTTCATTATGATACATATATGTATATAAATGTTGCATTATTGATTATACTTGATGTAAATGAGATAGATGAATGATGATTTCCATGAAATCATGACTTAAATGTATGATCTTGAGGATGTACTTGTGATTGTAATTGTGGTGTGTTGAATGACTCGGTTGCCACGTTCCGGCATAACTAACTTGGATCGGTTGCCACGTTCCGGCATATTTATTGGATCGGGTACCACGTTCTGATATGCTAACTGTTTGGGTTTGGGTTCCATGAGAGGACCAATGATTTGATATAATTGTGTATCTTGAGAAATGTGAAGTTGTTATATATGTTGATGATATTGTATATGTTCGATATGTGCATGTGATTATATTGTTGTATTGACTAATGTATGTTGCATTTAGTGGGATAGCCGCGTGATCCTACCAGTACACTGTGGTTGTGTACTGATACTGCACTTGCTTTTATTTTTGTTGAGTACAGGGCATCTTCAAGCGACTACTGATAGACCTCATTTAGGAGATTAGTGATCGTTCGAATTCAAGGGTGAGCCAATTCTTTTGAGCTGCCATGGGTTCTCTTTCGTCTATGTCCACCATTTCCGGACTTAGACTATGTTCTAGTTAGTTGATTAGTTCATTAGATTGGGGTTGCATCCCTTCTTGTTTAGACTTGTTGAACTTTAGATGTTTTGGTACATTGACTTTCAGGTTCTAGGTTATTTCTTCTGCATTGTTTAGTTCATTGTTAGACTTTTGTTGGAGTTTATGGGAACTCCCTATTTATTATCACGCCCCGAGCCTACACCCTGGACGTGGCCGGCACTCGAAGACCATTGCTGGCCCCCAAGCGAACCATTGGCCTGGCTTTCTTAACTCAGCGGAAACCTAACTCAACAGCATAACTCAATGCAATGTAAGGTTATAAAATAACCCAACTGATAATAATTGGCCAACAAGGCAACTCGAGTCTCAAAATAGAATATTTACATATATACATGCATGAGAGACCCAAAACTAACTGACTGACTGTCTATGAAGCCTCTATAATACTGAGATGGATGATGGGACAGACCCCACAACACCCTAATAAAACAAAGCTAGGAACACAAAATAACCGAGTCCTCCGAAAACAAGGAGGCTCACCACTGACTCTGGAGTGCTTAGATGGATCAACGGCGTACTGGATGCTGATCCTGGGTACCTGCGTCTGCATCATAATAAGATGCAGGCCAACTGACATCAGTACATGGAATGTACGAGTATGCGAGCTAGAAAGCTAAACCCCAACTTAAGCTTAAAAGGAATACAAGAGAACACTTACCTTGGCTCTGTTCATCTCATGAAAGACTGAACTCAATATATAAAGCAATAAGACACATGCAATATATAAAGCTTGAAAACTATTTAAAACACGACGTCAACATCATATTTATAATATCATAAAATATCATGCTTCCTCTCAAAGTCTACCTGTGCAATGCAAGAATGAAGTCTCATACCCCCATTCATACTAAGCAAAACCCCTCGAGGAACCATGCAATTTTCTACTATGGGAGTTTCTCTAACCGATGACCACCACTAGGAAACTGAGTGGTGATACAACGTTTTACCTCAAGTTGCCCAAGGACCATCCTATACCTTGCCATGATATAGGAAGCTAACTATGCTAAGTGGATCCACTAACTAAACTTACAGAATCATCTAGAAAGTATGACCCGTTAATCCCATGTTGGCTCATGGTTCTTATGGAGAGTTGAGTTAATATGAACTCAAGTCCCCACTTCGGTGCTCAAGACTACTTCCAAAAATACTTTAGCTCATAAGTGTTTTAAACATATCTTTCTTTAATTTGAGATAATTACTCAAAGCTTAGCCCAAAGGCTCTTTTGGAAAACATAGTTCCTTTCTTACTCAAATGTAAAAACATTTATAAACTTCTTTGGGAATACTTAGTTCCCTAATAGCTTTTGAGAAATGAGCTCAACCTTAAGCTCTTTTCTTAACTTGAAACTCTATACTCTTTACTTGACTTGAAACTCTATGCCCTTTACTTGGCTTGAAACTTTATGCCCTTTACTTGGCTTGAAACTTGAGTCTTACATGAAGTTAAAACGTTCAATAAAGACTCTTGAACAACTTTGAAAACTTGCTTGACTTACTTCTTAACTTCACTTGACTTTGATCCTAACTCGCCTTGAATTGAATTATGGATTCAAGGTATATGATCACATGTTTATGGATGAGTTCTTGACGTTTAGACGTACCTTGGAGTGTTGAAAACAACTATGAAACAACATGGGTACATTACCAAGAAACATGCATGAAAAAGTGGGGAAAGAATAGGAAAGATTGGCCCCTTTGGCGTTCTGAGAGGCGCGGGGCGCCAGCCCTAAAACTTCAGAAGGGGCCTGCTGGAGCTCTGAGTGGCGCGCCGCCCCAAGCGGGAAAGTTCAGAACCCTTTTTGGGGCGCGCTGGCAGGCGCGACGCGCCAGCCCCTTCCCTAGAAAATCCGACTTTTCTCCCTTTTTTTCCCAACTCTAAACCACCCTAACTTCAAAGGTTGCAACACCAAACACTTAGAGACATCAAACCCCTCAACATACAATAGATTTAACCCGGAAACATGTCTCAAATCAACAAGACTTCAACACAATCACACATCAACAACACAACCAACAACTTCAACAACACAACCAATTTTTTCTCAATAATCAAACGAGTTGGTGTGTGGGGGAAAGATCCAACCCAACACTATGAACTCACATACCTAGTAGGGATCACCCCCGACGATATCCACGATGATCTTGACGGATTTGATTCTTCTTCTCCTTCTCTTTCTCCTCTTCTTTCTCTCTTCTCTCAAAAGCCCTAACTTTCACTCTTTTAAAATGGGAAGAAACTGATCTAAAAATTAGTATAACCCACTAATATAACAAAAAGAATTGGTTAGGGAAAAGACCAAAATACCCTTACATTTTCCGGACGGATTTCCCTGCCAACTGCCCAACTTCCAAAGGGCATAACTCACTCATACGAACTCGAAATCGAGCAACATCGACGGTGTTGGAAGGATCATTCCCCGAGCTTCACAAACATACACCTAACTCATCCTGATCTAGGAGTTAGACTGCTCAAAGTTGGCCAAAAAACTCATTTTTTTTCCATACTTGGCCAATTTTCCAGATTTTGAATTCCTTCCAAAAATGATAAAATTCCAAATTTTTTTAAGACTCTTCATCGTTATTTCAAATTGCCGGATTTTACATTTATTTCCTTAGTATTTAACTTACTTTCGTAACTTAAATGCCTTAGTTTTGATTTAGTTTCTTGGGTTTGGTTGTAGTAGTGGTTCTCCCACCGGAGAGTTAGTGTGCGTGCTAATCACGACGGTCGGGGTCGTGACAGGTTTACATGCACGAAGTTCCAAACAAATCATGAGGATCCTTTCGATGTTTCAGAGTTGACTGAGTTTTGCTAGTGCTGCAGACCTCACTGTTGCGAAGGTCATGTCGCTTAAGTGAAAGACCTATCTCTTAAGCAACATTTGTTTTTGCGAAGGGGGTGTCGCTTTTTCGACATCAGAGAGGGTTTTGGCCTACAATTTCGAGGTTTAATCCAATTTTACCATTTTTTGAGCTTTGGGGACCCTTAGTGGCGATTTTGAAAGGATTTTCTATGCTAGATCATTTGGGTTGGTGTTCTTGATCCTAAACCTTCAATTTCTATTGATTAATTAAGGGTTTTAATATCAAAATGTGAGATTTTTGTGGGCTTATGGCAAGTTTTTTCAAGAACCCAAGTTCTTAACTAAAAAGGTGATTTTGATATGATTTCAATTTCTTTTTCGAAACAGTTTTCTTTAATGAGTTCCTAAAGCCTTGAGTAATGTCTTTAAGTATTATTTTCCCAATTCAAACTTCTTTTTCAAATTGAGATTTGTGTTGATTGATCCACTTTTCAAGAGAATTAGTGTGAGTATTGTGATTTCCGATAGACGATTGTGAATACTTATTTTTGATTGTGTGGCTTTGGAAGTGGTTCAGAAGGGGAAGACTCAACTCTTGGAGTGATTGTTGATTAATTTAAGGCAAGGAGCTTCCTTAATCTTGTATTCTAGCTGAATTCGTATTCTTCCTTCGTTGATTGTGTGTTGAAAGTAATGGAGATGAGGTGAAGAGTTTAAATTGTCCACTTTATACATCTAAATGAATAAAAAGGGGTTGAAATGAAAAATGTTATGTGTTGAACATGATGATGTGAATTTTCTTAATGTAACCGTTAATGGTTGATTGATGGAATGCTTGAAAGCATGAAAGTGGATTTGAATTGTACAAATTATTGTCTCTTCTATGTGGCGTGATATTGCTTGTGTGCTTTGATTGTTGAACACCATGATGTGACATGTAATATAAAGCTGATGGGAAATGGTTCCAACTAGTGATATAAAGCAGATGAGAAATGTTCCGGCTAGTGTGATAAAGTTGATAGGAAATGGTTCCGGCTAGTGATGTGATATAAAGCCTATGGAAAATGGTTTCGGCTAGTGATGTGATATAAATCCGATGAAAAATGGTTCTGGGTAGTGATATTGTGCCGATAGAAAATGGTTCCGGCAAGAGATTGATTATTGTGACTTGATGTATTTTATGGTTATGCGTGATGTGCTTGATATTTGAGATTGATGTACCTGTGTGTGTGACTGAATTGATTATCATTGTAATTGACTTATTTGATTCGTTTAATTGTTGAATTGAGAAGATTTGAACTGTGAATATTGGGTATGTGAGCTATGTATTGTAGAATTGCTAGGTTGGGCTAATTTCTATGCAGGTTGTAGTTTGAGGAGGTTCGGTTGAAGTGTTGGAGTGTTCGTTTTCTAGCTATTTGCTTAGTTTAGTAGGATGTTTGTTGGGTATCGTGTTGTTGGTGCTCACCACTTGCTTCTACACTTGTGTAGGTTCCAAGCCTGGACCCATGTGATCTTCTACTCCTCCTGTCAGTTGAGGCTCGTTGAAAGATTTGAGAGGTAGCTGCTTGTCATCCTGGCTGACCCTCTTTTCTTTTTTCTTTAAGCTTTGTTCTACTTGAGAAAAGAAGTCTGAGACTTGTAATCATTTCTTAATTTCATACTTATGTATTTAATGACTTGTACACGTGGCAATCAGATGTTGGAGGTTTTAATAGAAGAATAATTTTTTCGCTTTATCTTGTTCTTGATTTTACTGTTTTCCGCATTTCTTTCATTTTCGTTGGGTTGAGGCTGACTTGTCTTGGTGGGAAAAGACAAGTGTCATCACATCTATTTTTGGATCATAACAATTAGGCCAAACCGGCCCAACAAGCCTAGCCATATTGACGACTTACTCAGAGTATTTAGAAAATAATGTATTTTGAAGTATTAAGTTTGGCACTTTAATTTTTACCGATACATATTTGATATATATATATATATATATATATATTATTTTTCTCAACCAATATAAAAATTTAAAATACACAAGACATTAATATAGGGGAAAATTTCAAAAATATAATCATCTCTTAATATAGCTATCATAGTATTTAGAAGTGCACAAATACTTTGAGAGTAGCAGAATCTAGCATGTTTTTTCCTTTTTTAGATGAGATTTTACGGTATAAATTCAAAATTATACAGCGTTAATATAAATTAATTAAGGGAGAAAGTTTAAATATGTCATCAAAATTTGAGAAAAAACTCTTCTATGCAATCAGTTAAAAGTTTAATTCATTTATGTCATTTTTCGTTTGAAAAAAGACTCATTCATACCATTATTTTTGAGCTCCGATTTCACAAAACCATTTTGCCTATAGGACCAACGATGAATGAGTCACGTCATTAATCAATTTTTTAAAAAGTATAGCCAAATTTCTAAAATCAATTTGAATTTAGAAAAACACCAAATTAATGTTAAACCCATCTGAAATAGGGTATTTTTCTGTGTGGCCAACGATTTAGCCACATCATTAATTAAATTATTCTTAAAAAAAAATTGAATTTAAAAAAATACCCAAATTATAAACCCATCCAATGTGACGGATATTTTGTCCACGAACGAATAAGGATTTGACCTCGTCATTGTTTAATTTTTTTTTAAAATAATAACAGCCAAAATTTCTAAAACCCATTTGACTTTGAAAAAAAATACCTAAATTATAAACCCATCCGAAATAAATACCCTTATTTCGTGTGAGTTTATAATATGGATGCTTTTAAATAAAAATTCAAATGGTTTTAGAAATTTGGTTGATTCTAAATTAATTAAATAATTAATGACGTGTTTGATTTGTACTTATTGTCTACATTGTGGTCGAATCATAATAGTTTTGCAAAAGTAGAAGTAAAATATAATGGCATGAATAGTTTTTTTTGTTTTCAAGACATATAAGTTAAACTCTTAACGAAGCATAAGTAAGTTTCTTCTACGGTGGGCGTTCGGTTATATTTCGATTTGGTTTTATCAAATTTTAGTTTGGTTTTTTGGTTTTCGATTTTAGAAAAGTGTGCACCATATATTAAATCAAACTAATTCTGTTCGGTTTAGTTTGATGTTTTTAAATCGGTTTTTCGGTGTGAATGAAAAATAAAATAAGGATAAAGTATAAGATACTTAGAAATTTAAAACTATGTTAAGGAATGATGCGTATTACCGTGGAACACTTATTGTGCTAACTAAAAGACTATATTTGTCTTTATCAAGAACATTGTGCCTCCAACCATTTATCCAGAAAAACAAGTATGAAGATGGTTCCTTTACATAATGTACATTGGTAGAAATATGTTTGAGTTTCTCTTGGAAATTAATATTTCAAGTTAACTATTGATTTGTACATTTGGTATTACTTTGATTTGTTCATGAATGATTTAATTGTTGATTGAATTTTTAGTTTTTAGTTAAGAGAATGTCATATATATATAAAATACTTTCGGTTTTTCGGTGCGCCGAAGTTTTGAGACCCTTACACCGAACACCGAACCAAATATCTGAACTTCTGAAATAATAACACCGACACCGAACCGAAAAACCAAAGAACCGAATTAGTTCGGTTTGGTTCGATTTTTTGATTTTCCTGTATTTATGCCCACCGTACCCCTAGTTTCTTCTCATAATTTCATGGCATATTTAAGTATATTTCCTTTATTTAATTGTAATATTATTTGTATCTTTCGCTTATAACATCATACTTCAATCGAAGAGTTACCCATTGTTGTCACATGATGAAGAGCCCATCGACGCAACAGTCACAAAAAAATTAACAAGGTGACGAATTTTCTACCGAGTTATAAAAAAATCTCGGCCTTCTATAACTTAGATGGAGACAATATTATGTTTTTAGATAAATCATAAATGCATCTTAACAAATTTAACAAAAAATAAAATATAATAAATGTATCTTAACATATAAGCACTTATCAGAGTCAGAATCACTAAATCAAACGTGGGAGGCTCTAGATCCGTGATGGTGTTGTGAATGTACTATTAGTTCAGGATTATGCATGCTCCAATTTAGATAGTGTTTGGGCGTGTGAGATGGCGAGGGTGTGTGTAATGAGAATGTCCCACATTAGATCGGAGTAAGATCTCGAGACTCTTTATATACGTTTGAAAAATTCTTCCTCTTTTGAGATAATTTTGAGGGTATGAGTAAAAATGAATAATTATGCAACTATTACTATTTCAAGCATTAGTGCTAGCAAAGGAATGAATCGAATCAGATATAATCTGTTATGAAAAATAGATTAAGGAAAAAATGAATGCTATTTTATATCGTTAAGATGGAAAATTAAACCAAGAATTCTTTATCTTCATCATCAATCGTTGTTTGTTTCATCTCGATGAATGATTTAATTTACGAGAAATTTTGTAATGATTGACTTGATTTACAAGAAATTCTCTATCTTAAAAAGAAAAAAAAAAGAATGCATGATCCAAGTAGCCTGTATTTAACATGGGAGGTGGTAGCTTGAAAAATGGAGAAGAAGAAGAGAAAATAAAAATTAAAAAATAGCTAAATTGAGTCTTTCACTGAAAGAAAACAAAAGATATATGCGGAACTTTTCTTATATATTTTGATCGATCTTTTCAATTGTACAATACCTTGTATATATACAACAAGAGAAAGACTCCTAACAGTTTACTAATAGCAAGGAAAAGACTCCTAACATGTAACTAATCCTAACATTATATGTATTGTCCTATTTGTAGTTAACTTGTAGAAGTAGGTTAGTTTATAATACTTCAGCCCACTGTTGGCTGAGATCGTTAACCAGCTGAGGCCCAAAAGACCAAATAACCGATAAGATATTTGGATCTGTGTGTGCAGGCCCAGTACTCTTTGTACTTCTTGTCTTCGTTATTGAGCAAATCAATATTCACACAACACCCTTCCTCAAGTTGGAGGAGATGAGAATACACCCAACTTGCCCAATAAGGTGTGATGCAGAGGTCCAGGCAATGATTTAGTGAACAAATCAGCTAGTTGGGATGAAGATCGAATGTGAGAAAGTGAAATGAGTCATGCGAGGAACTGTTGGCGAACAAAATGACAATTAATTTCAACGTGTTTTGTACGTTCGTGGAAGACAGGATTTTTTACTATATGAATTGCCACCTGGCTAACAGAGTGTAGTGGAATGGGGAGTGAAATAGGGATGGAGATATCGTCAAAGAGGCGAACAAGCCAAGTGAGTTCAGCAACTACCCGTCTCATGGACCTATACTCTGCCTCAGCGGAGCTAAGAGAAATGGATGTCTGCTTCTTTGATTTCCAAGAAATAGGAGAAGTCCCTAATGAAATGTAGAAACCGTTGACAGATCGGCGAGTATCAGGGCATGTTCCCCAATCAGAATCGCAGAAGGCTCGTAGTGTAAATGAAGAAGAAGGTGACATGAAAAGGCCAAGTTCAGGGTCTTTCAAAAGGTAGCGAAGGAATCTAAGAGCAGCATTGAGATGGGGTTTCCTGGGTCCTGCATGTACTGACTGAAGTGTTGTACGATAAAGGAGAGATCTGGTCTAGTGTATGTGAGGTAGTTTAGCTTGCCCAAAAGATGCCGATACAAAGTAGGATCATCAATTGGATCGCCTTCTTGAGCAACTAGTTTGACAGTTGGGTCTAAAGGAGAAGACAGAGGAGATAGGTCTAGAATATCAAACTCCTTCAGCAAGTTGAAGGTGAATTTCCTCTGGCAGAGCATCAAACCATGTGATTCACGAAGTACTTCTATTCCAAGAAAAAAATGTAAGTTTCCCAAATCTTTTATTTTGAATTCTTGATCAAGGAAGATCTTCAAAGCATGTAGTTCTGCCTGATCATTCCCTGTTAAAAGGATATCATCAACGTATATAGCCACAATCAAAATGGAAGAGTCTGATTTCTTTACAAAAAGAGAATAATCATTTAGTGAATGCATGAATCCTTTAAATTTTAAGGCAGACGTGAGTTTAGCATACCACTGTATCGATGCTTGACGAAGTCCATAGAGCGACCTATTCAACTTACAGACGTGTTTAGGCGAAAGAGGAGTGATGCCTGCTGGAAATTTCATGTAGATTTCCTCATCTAAGTCTCCATGTAAAAAAGCATTATTCACGTCCAATTAATAGAGGCCCCAACCCTTCTTTACTGCTGTAGCAAGAATGCATTTGCCGTGTGGATACCCCAAAAACACACAAGTAACCTCCTTTGGATAAAACTTACTTCTTTTATTTGAAAGGGTCGAAACAAAACACAAACAACCAAAGCTTCTAAGATGAGAATAATGTGGTTTGGTGTTGAAAAGCATCTCATATGGTGTTTTGAGATTTATGACTTTGGAGGGAAATCTATTAATTAAATATGTTGCTGTCAAAAGACAGTCTCCCCAATAGTGAATGGGAAGGTGAGACTGATACAATAGAGCCCTGGAAGTTTCCAATAGGTGTTTATGTTTTCGCTCAACAATTTCATTTTGTTGTGGGGTGGACACACAAGTTGTTTGATGGATTATTATACCTAAGGATTGGAAAAATTCTAAATGTGTTTTCCCACTTCCCAATTCAAAAGCATTGTCTGACCTGATTTTCATTACTTTCTTGTCAAATTGCCGTTCTACCATGGTAAGGAGGGATTTCAAAATGGTGAAGGCATTAGATTTAGAACTTAGCAAGTAGGTCCAAGTACCTCTGCTAAAATCATCAACTATTGTAAGAAAATACTTAAAACCATGATTAGTAGCATGTTTATAAGGTCCCCATGTATCCACATGAATTAACTCAAAAGTTGATTTACTAGATATTGTGTTAGACGGGAAAGGGAGTTTGGATTGTCTCGCCATGGGACAAACAACACAAGGAGTCAAATTTTTAGAAGATACTGGAAAAGAGATAACATAAATATTTCTCATATTGCTCAAAGGCATATGTCCTAATCTAATATGCCATAGTTTTTCTATTACATTTGAAGATGAAGAACTAAAACATGAATTAAAAACTGCATTTGAAATAGATTTCTTAGAATTTAAACTAGAATTTGTAGCTAAACTAGAACTAGACTTCTTGCTCGAATTGAAAACTTGAACTGGCTTGAAGGAATTTTTGTTGATTGTCTTGTGTTAAGGATATAGAGTCCCCCTTGCTCCTTACCAATCTCCAGATGGCTCTTCAGAGAAGGACCCTGAAACAAAAAACAATAATAGGGAGTAAAAATGAGTGAATGCCTGAGTTGAGCACAAAACTTATGCACAGATATCAGATTAAATCTGAAAGAAGGTATATACAAAATGTTGTGCAGAATCATATTAGACATTAGCGTGACTGTTCCTGCATGAGTAACCTTGACTCTATAGGAATTAGGCAAGTTTACCATGACAGGTTTAAAAAGAGCTTTAACATTTGAAAGGAATTCCCTATTATAGGTCATATGCTCAGTTGCTCCAGTATCTAATATCCAAGAATTGCTATCAATTTCAATAAAGCAGGCATAGGAATTGAAGAACTTAGACATAGCAGAAAGACTGATATTTGCCGCTCCTTCAGATCCTCCTGCATTTTGATTTGATTTCATCTGCTGAAGCATTTGCAATATTTGTGTTATGTTCTCCTAAGAGCTTGGACTTCTGGAACATTGGTGTCTCTTTGAGTAAATCCTTCACTTTGATTGTAAACACTTGAGTTGAAAGATGTACTTCCCTGCGATGTGCCCTGAAATTTTCTATGTTTTGTGAATTTAAAATCAGCAGGAAAGCCATGGATCTTGTAGCACTTATCCACACTGTGACCTGGCTTCTTACAGTAGGCACATATCACATTGTTCTTCTTTCCATCATATCCTGAGTTACCTCATTTTTGTGCCTTGAGGTCGGGGTACTTCCTTTCTCCTGAATTACCAACTATGAAAGATCCTGAATCACCTGGATAAGCAGGTGTAGCATGTATTTCCCTTTGTTTTTCATCTTGGATAACAAGAGAGTAGGCCTGCACAATGTTAGGCAAAGGAGTCGACAACAGATTATTACTTCTGACCCCAACAAAAGTGTCATTTAAACCCATCAAAAACTGCAACAATCTTTCGTCCCGATGAGCTTTGGTATTCTTTATTTTAGTACCACATTCACACTCACAAATACAAGAAGAGTAAGTGTTTAGTGCATCTAACTCATCCCACAAACTCTTTATTTTTGTGAAATAAGTTGATACACTAAAATTACCTTGACTAACTGCACTTAATTCTTTCTGTAGCTGAAACAATCTTGCTCCATTGGTCACACCAAATCTGTCTTCCAAGTCTTTCCAAAGATCTTTTGTAGTATGAGAATATAACACACTCTCAGCTATTTCCTTGGAAAGATAATTTAGGAGCCATGAAAGGACCATATCATTGCATCTGGCCCATGTTTTTTTAAGCAAAGGATCAGTGTTGGGAACTAACAAGGATCCATCAACGAATCCCAACTTGTTCTTTGCCGAAAGTGCTATCACTATTGCTCTTCTCCATGCTTCATAAGCCTTGCCATCAAAGACAGAAGAAACGAGAGTCATACCTGGAAAGTCCGATGGATGGAGATAAAACGGATGTGTTTGATCCACTACATTAGTCATGGCAGATCCAGTGGGATTAGTAGAAGGAAAAAGTCCAGCGGTACTGGAAGGAAGAGCTGGAGTGGACTGACTACTAGCCTGTGAATCAGTGCTCATTGTGAAAACAAAATAACACAGTAAAAAAGAATGATCGAGAGGTATTCAAACCTGCTCTGATACCATGAAAGAAAACAAAAGATATATGCGGAAGTTTTCTTATATATTTTGATCAATCTTTTCAATTGTACAATGCCTTGTATATATACAGCAAGAGAAAGACTCCTAACAGTTTACTAATAGCAAGGAAAAGACTCCTAACATGTAACTAATCCTAACGTTATATGTATTGTCCTATTTGTAGTTAACTTGTAGAAGTAGGTTAGTTTATAATACTTCAGCCCACTGTTGGCTGAGATCGTTAACCAACTGAGGCCCAAGAGACCAAATAACCGATAAGATATCTGGATCTGTGTGTGCAGGCCCAGTACTCTTTGTACTTCTTGTCTTCGTTATTGAGCAAATCAATATTCACACCAACATTCACGCTTTATTGTTGAGTGTATCACATTCACTTTGACATGTCAGCAAAAAGTGTCAAAATGACACAACGGGATCCTACATGAGGTGTCAAAAATGAACATCACCCAATTGAGATGTCTAAGTGAAACTTAGTGCTAACTTTACGGGACCACCGATGGATTTGACCAATAAAATTAGTGAGTCTCCCAAATGCCCATGAAATAATAGAGTAATCATTTTTTTATAGCATACATAATCAAAAGGAATTAGTTATGCACGTAAAATTGAGTGTTTATCTTAATTTAATTTTAATATAACTCTAATGTGTTGATGTTATAGGATGAATTAATCATGTTTTAAAGAAGGAAAATATATTTTTTTATCTTGAACTCAATTTTAACTCATGTTATCATAATTTATATTGGATTATTCAAGTCACAAAGTTATCTTCTTTCTAATTCTAACCAACTCTTATTGCAAGTGGAGTTTTTGTACAAAAAAAATTAATTTACTTACCTTTAAGATATTGCAATTTGGAGTTTTTGATTTTTTTAAAAAATTACTTTTACATTTAAGATATTGCAATATGGAGTTTTTGGGAAAAAATATTTATTTACTTACCTTTAAGATATTGCAATTTTTTTTTAAAAAGGAAAATACATAAGTACCCCCAACCTATGCCCGAAATCCCAGAGACACACTTATACTATACTAAGGTTCTATTACCCTCGAACTTATTTTATAAATAATTTTCTACCTCTTTTCGGCCTACATGGCACTATCAACCAGATAGCTTGAAAAAATTGTCAACACACATTGGGCTCAAAAAATAGTGTCACGTAGATCGAAAAGGGATAGAAAATATTTATAAAATAAGTTTGAGGGAGGATAATATAAATGTGTCTCTGAGATTTCGAGTATAAGTTGGGGGTACTTATGCATTTTCTTATTTTAAACTGAATTGTGGTCCAGTGGACCATTTATTAATTCTTAACCACAAATGTGGCAGTCAGTCCAACGAAAACAAAAATGCAAAATACAAAGAGGTACCGTCCCAAATTAATTGGTCGGTCCAATTCTACCACTGTGGTGATTTTAGGAAACCATCTACTTCAACTATGTCTTCGCCGCTTCAGTTGGACCCAGAAGTCTGTCCGCGTCCATTTCCATGAGCATTTTGGCTCCCTCTCCATTCTTCGAATCCATGTATGACATATTTTAACTCTCTGTTAACTGATTCTTGATTGGCCTAGTACGGATTCGCAATGTAGGTACTTGCGCCTTGTCTAAATTAAGAATGCATTTTCCTTTCATAGGCAGACTTAGGAACGTGTCGAATTGAACCACTCCCTCTGAACCTATTACTGTGTTAGCTATGAAGTCTGCTAAGTTGTTCCCCTCTCTCAATGTATGCTGAATCTTTGCTTTGGTGATCACCATTAAGCTTCTACATTCTTCCACCAAGAGTTTTTTAGATATTTAACAAGACTGAGCAAGTTTGATTCCAATCAAATATCCTCTAATCCACTCCTTTTACAGTACCTTAGTGCCTCCAACATTGCAATGATTTCTGCTTCCATATTAGTTCTTAGACCAATATCCTCTCATTGTGTATATATAAGATTCCCTGTGTCATCCCTAACACAAAATCCATACGAACTTTGTCCCGGGTTCCCTCCACATGCTCCATCCGTATTTACTTTAAGGCATAATACATAAATTGGACCCTAAATTTGGCTTCAAATTTTAAGTATGACCTCTAATTTTCATAGTGCACAAGTAGACATTTTAACTATCCAATTCTTAAACAAAAAAACACGCGAATCCAACAGTCAAATTGTGTGATATACAAACGCTCCTACGTGGCTTATTGAGCCACTCAGTGGCTGCCACGTAATTAAAAAATTACACGTATTTTATAATTAAAAAAAAGGAGAAATTAAAATACAAAAAGGTAGGTCGTATTTTCTTTTCTCAATTTGCTCTATTTTCACTCAACATCAGCGGAGCCCTAGCCCTAATTTCTTTGCAAATCAAAGTAAAATTGTGAAGATTTGTGGTCAAAGTTCTTATCTTTTGGATGTTTATGTGTTGTTCTTCCTCAATTTAGTCTGGTTATGTTAATTTTTACTTTTTAAAAGTTTGTTTTTGGTAGAAGTTGTCACCATGAATGTAAATTCACTTTTTTTTATACCTGAATTATTTGCAGACCAAGAAATCTTCATTATAGCTCTTTTTACACA
>JAJOOO010015617.1:0-20857 GCA_029582685.1 Solanum piurae | reverse complement strand
AAGTGATCTTTCTAAGTCCACACATTCAACTTGTGATAGTGCATGCAAACTCTCCAACCAGTCAATGGTCTCATTGGAACGAGATCATTCTTTGCATTTGGAACCACAATGATTCCTCCCTTCTTTGACACACATTGAACTGGACACACCCAACTACCATCAACAGTAGGATATACGACTCCAGCATTTAACCACTTAATGAAATCCTTCTTTGGTGCTCAATACTTGGCTTGCTATCCGGCATAAGTTAAAGTTTGTAAGAACAAATACCCGATGAAATACCAATAATGTCAGCAATGGTCCATCATATCGCCCATTTGGATCGCTTCAACACTGATATCAACTCCTCTACTTGCCTTTCATTCAAGTTGGCAGCAATAATAACTGGCAAAGTACTATTGTTGCCCATGAACACATACCGCAAGTGAGATGGAAGAGCTTTAAGCACCAATTTCAAAGGCTCATCAACATATGGTTTTGCAGGTGGATTGTCACGATTCATTAAGTCCAGATCCAGCTTCCTTGGTTGACGATGAGAAAATCTACCCCATCAAGTGCAACAACTAGCACATCATATTCATCAATGGCATATCCATCAAAGTTCATGGTCACTGTTTACATCCCTACTTTATTCAAATAATGAAAATCATTGTGGTGACTTAAAATTAATAATTAATTAATTCAATTTTAAAAGAATTTTAACAAGAAATTTTAAAAGGAGTCGCCACCTAATTTTAGGAAAAACTAGAAAACCAAATAAATTATCTACAAAACCATTAGATTCTAGGTAAAGGTTCAAGTTATTTCGAAGGGAAGGTGTTAGGTATCCTTCGAAATCCACAACTGTGGGTCCGAGATGAATTCATTTTTTCAAATTGAGGAGGAGATAAACCATTATTCAAGTAAAATAAACACGTAATAAACACAAATAATAAAATAAAATAATAATATAAGAAACTGCCTAAATATTCCTAACATCAATAATATACACAATAATGAATAAAAAAATATAATTCGAACTTCATTCGAATAGCTTCAATGAGAAGAAACTTTGGGTACATGTAAAGAAACTTATTAAAAGTGTTAGTAATAATAAAAAATATGAATAAAAATAAATGAATCAAATAATAACTTAAAATTAAAAAACAGTCTTATTAGCATGGGAGGCCTTGGAAATCGAAGGTAAGTTCTTCATCGGCCATTTTACTTTTTCCTCTAATTAATATGATTAAATACCATAGAAATTAAAATGACAAAACCATTTGAATAAATTGCAAAGGCAACTGATGAGTCCTGGATTTGGACTCCTTTAGGACTTTGTTTATATAGATTTAGTGTCCTCAAAAGCTTATTTTTTGCCAATAACTGATGTTAAATCCTTGATTTTCAGAAATATTGATTGAGGAACAAAGCAAGGACACTAACATGAAAAAAGGAACAAAACAGGTTGAAAAAATGAAGATGGGCGAGCCTATGGATCGCCAAGAGCACTCGGCGTGTCGCCGAGTGTCTTATCAGACCGCCTAAAGTTCCAGTGTGCCAAGCTCTATAGGAAAGAACCAATTTGGCGATGAAAAGGATCCGTCGGCGGATCGCCGAGTAATTCCGCGAAGGCTAGATAGATCGCCTAAAGTTACAGACCTTAAGGATATTAAGTACCAAGTCAAAAGGACGATGGAAGAGACCAAAGCGCGGCTCGCCGAGTGGTTTAGTGAGCCCGACATACTTCACCGAATGAGCTCTCGTAGCTTATTTTTGACGACTATAAATATTTTTTTGAACATTTTAGTTACTATCAATCTTCGGACAATCAATCTTCAGATTTGAAAATCTTTTTGTTACTTTTTGAACTTAGAGAATAATTCTGAGACTTGAGAGAATTGTTCCTTAGCTTTGAAGGATTGAAAAAATTCACTTTTGAGAAATTGGAAGTGGGTCTTTAAGATTCATCAATTTGGACTATTGTAAAGATGAAATCACTCTTACCGAGTTAATGTATAATTAATTTGGTAACTGTTTTTACATTTTTATAATGTTTAGCTAGAACACCAATTCTTGGGGTGTGATTATGTGATTATGGGATGATTTAGCGTATGGGTATTTCTAATTGTTAGTTTAAATGCTATTTAAAAGTGAGTTTAATCATTAATTGTGGTTTAATTTAAGAATTGTAGTTGCAAATGCAGTTCTTCCTTTGTGCTCTTGGCTTGCTCGAGAGAGAGGTTTTAGAACTAAGGGTTTTTATTGATGGTTTTGGGTATTGGGTTGACCTGGGTTCAGCTCGAGAGAGTTAATCCTAAACACTATCCCACACATTCAGCTCGAGAGAGTGAATGGATTAAGGTGTGAGTTTCTCTTATTTTGCATGTTTGTTGATGTTCGAGAAAAATCACTTGATTTGGGGTAAATTGTTCGAGAGAAAATTTACCTCCCCTATAGCTTAGCCTACTCACTAATATCTAGCTATTAAATAAGATTTACAATTACCCATATGTCTATATTAACCTATAATCGATCACATCCCAAGAATCTGTCTCATTATTGTTAATTCTTATTGTTTGTGACTGTTGTTTGTCGTTGATAATCAAAACCAAAACTCCCATTTGATATTCGTGTCACCCCTTGATTTGAATGATGTCCTTATTCGATAATTTTTATTCCTATGATTGATTTGACCGCATTTATACTTCCCAATGGAATCTGAAACACGTACCGCTCCCTGTGGGATTTGACCCCAACTCATTTAGTTGGGTTTTATACTGATTTTTGATTCTTGAACACATAGAATTGGATGAGGTGTGCTTGAAACGTTAAATCAAAATGGCGTCGCTGCCAAGGAGTGGTGTTTTTTAATTTTTTTTTGTTGCAGTTGAATTGTGTTCTCGTTGGTTATAGTTGAATTTACTTATTTTTAGTTTTGGTTTTTGTGTTGCTTGTTGAACAGAGGAAATGAGCATAAACGATAGCAAGGGGAGCCAAGTGGTCCACAAAGATGACATCAGAAATCTCAATGATGTAAACGACCCGAATGTCAATGACCCTAATCAAATGGGTGGTGTTGGTTCCATTCGCTTGCCTCCAGCTGAAGGAAACGTTGTTTTCCACATTACAAACACCATGTTGCAGCTCTTACAATTGGAAGGTTTGTTTGGTGGGCTGGCTCATGAGGATCCCCATGAGTATATAAGGAACTTTGTTGATGTATGCGGACCGTTCTTCTTTAAGAACATATCTCAAGAATCAATCCGGCTGAGGTTGTTCCCATTTTCTCTAATGGGAGAACTGTGCAAGTGGTTGGCTGAGTTGTCAAGAGATTCTATCACTTCGTGGGAAGAACTTATCACCGCATTCCAAGTGCAATTTTTCCCTCCTTCGAAGATGATGACTCTTCGGGACAACATTCAAAGCTTCAAGCGTTTGGAGGGTGAGCTAATCCATGAGACTTGACTAAGGTTTAAGAAGATGGTGCTGCAATGCTCAACTCATGGATTTCCCGACAATGTACTGTTGCAATACTTCTACAGAAGCCTCGACTTAGTGAACACGGGGTGGCTGATCAACTTTCTCCGGGAGGTTTAATGTAACAGCTTTATGTGATAGTAGCCCAACTTCTAGATGGCATGACCAAGATTAACCGAACATGGTACACCCGTGAAGATCAAGTCTCTCCTCTTATGTACAAATTGACAAAGGAACAGATGGAAAAAGATCAAGAGAGACCAAAACATGGCAAATATGATGACCCGAGCTGGATATCTTGGCCAAGAACGTCATGGGTGCTGGTAATAGGAGTGTTAATGTTGTTGGTGTTGATGGTGTAAACCCCAAAGAGGCCAAATTTGAAGCATTGTTGTCACGACCCAGGGGTACCCTATAGATGTAACACGGCGTACTCGACCCCGAATGGGTCTTATACAAGCCCTTAGCATATCATAAACATAAGTAATAGAAATGATGCGGAATTAAAACTTTTTACAATCGCAAACTTTTCATAAAATCAAATGGAAGTCTAGACATTGTCTCATTGAACCATCTAATACAATCGAATATCAATAAGGGTCATAGCCCTTTACAACATTGTCTCAAAAGAGAATGTATGAAAGATACTAAAATGAATAACTTCTGTCCTCGAACTATGAGGACTTACCAAAAGCGTGGAGAGAATCAATCCAAGATTTGAACACTAGAAGAAGCACACCTCAATGACCGGACCCTACACTTATAGAAAAATGTAGAAATATGGGTTAGTACCAAAATTGCACTAAGTATGGAAGTCATGCATAAAAATCCTTAAAACATGCCAAAAAGGGACATTTTAATTGAAACCATGCCATATGCTAATTTTGAACATCATATTTGAAATAGTTGGGGAAAGTAATTCATAAGACAATTCATGTACAATTCATCTAGCATAGAGGATATCAACACAATCACAAGCATAGCCTCCAACATAGACATAATGCAAACATAAATCACCTTAAAACATAGTTCACATACATAGTTAAATACCAAGATCATCATCATCATAGTAGAACCATCACATAAGTAACCCTAAGTTATACTTGTGCAATGCATAGATAATATCTCATAATCTCATCTGCACTAAGTACCACTTTTAGGCCACCATGCTCATACTTATCATGCTTTGATCTCATCCATAGTTAATACTCATAGACAAGGAAACATTCATATTCATAGTTTATAACAAGGAAGGCAACTCTTAGAAACAATCCATATCATACATGCCTAAACTCATATATATTCATAGCATAATAAGACCACTGATGTTTGCGTATTCAACGACACAACTTCCAGTACGAGTGTCTATGATCGTGCAATAGTATAGTAACCCAACCAAGGGTTGGGGTCGTGTCCCAAGGGAGTGGTTTCAAGAATTAATAGAAAAATAAAATTTAGTTCTAACCAGTCGTAGCTAAAGATATTAACGATTAAAAACATTGTAAATTAAAGGGGGACACAGAAGTGTCAATTAACAATGGGGTTTTTGTCACAAGTATAGCAAAAATAGTAAAAATAACAAAGAAATCTATGAATGAGAGAGGATTCTTGGGATGTGACCAGAATACGGGTTAATCTAAATTGTTGGGTACACGCTTTCGATAGACAATTTATAGAGTAATAGTTACTAGGCTAAGCTATACGTGGGAATAAGTTCTCTCTCGAGCAACTTACCCTGTTTCAAATGGGTTCCTCTCGGACACCCACTTGGCGCATGAAGACCAACCTACGCCTTATCCCACTCAATATCTCGAGCTGAGTGTTAGGATATGGGACTAGGGCTCACCCTCTCGGGCTGAACCTCATGTGGACCCACTCCTTAGGCCATCAATCTAGTAGTCTTAGTTTTGCGACCTCTCTCTCGAGCAAGCCAAAAACACATAAATAAACTTGTATTTGCAATTACAAATTTGTTAAGTTCATCCACAACTACTAGACAAAATAACCATTAAACTACATCTAATCTATCAGCAAGCAAGACCCAACAACAATCTTAACCCATATTCGTTAAATCACACCCCAAGAATTGGGGGTTTTAGCCACACATCAAGAGATAGAAATTTATACCTAAATGAGCTTGCATTCAAGTGGGTATGAAGATTTAAGTCTTGTTACAGGCCAAGAATGAAGATTCCAAGAGACCCAAGTCCAAACCTTTGGAGATGAAACCATCTTCTTCTTCAAGTTTTCAAAACCCTCTCAAACTCAGAGCAAAAATAAAAAGTACTAAAAATTATATTAATTGTTTCACACTAAAAATATGATAGTAAAATCTAATCTCTCAACGAGTATTTATAGTTTTCAAAAATTTGTGCTACAGCGGATCATTCGGCGACATTAGTTAGAATCGCCGATCGACTCGGTGATTCGCCTTTAGGTGCAGTTCATCGCCGTCTTGCACCATCCTTCGACATCGTCGTGCTCTGTGTCATTGGGCGATATAGTACTGCTTCGCGGAACTCCTAGGCGATACGCCAACTGCTCGCTTTTCCACCGATTGGATCCTTTTCTTCAGGGCTCAGCACACTGGAACAAAAGGCGAAGTGAGACCCTTCGGCGACTCATTAAGTGGACTCGGTGATCCTCAGGCCTTCAATTTGTTGTTATTTTCAGCCTCTTCCTTCCTTTTTGCGACGTAGTGTCCATGTTTTCCTTCAAACTTTAAATACCTGAAACTTAAGTGTTTTCATCAGATATTGAGATAAAATAAGCATTTGAGGACACAATTTCTATTAAAATATAGCCTTAAATGAGGACAATCTGTGGACTCCTCAACACCCCCAACTTAAATTTTTGTTTGTCCTCAAGTAAACTCAAGTTCAGTCGCTCAAAAAGGGTGTCTTGAACAATGCTACACAAGACTCAATCATGAATGCACACAACAAAACTCAATTTACTTATGCAAAGATCAAATGTGTACCCAAAGATTCAAGTTGTGACACACCAATATCAAAGATTCGCATGCTCGCAATACTTGCTACTAATGCAAGTTCAAGCTCAACAAAAGTATCTAAATGCCATCACACAAAGAATGATTTCATATTCACACACAGAAGTTAATCAATTTAAAATCAGTAATCAGATGCAACGCTCACACTCAAAAAAGAGGAACATAATGCATGTTTTCACCCATAGGTTTGCCCTTATTTTCCATTTGACTTTTGATTCGGCATACTCAAGATCAAAAAGGTTTTTTCAAGGCTTGTAATGGGGATGAGTGCAAAGGTATGGTCATTTAGGCTCAAAGATTTCTTCATCCTCGTGAGATGTGGTGTTCTCAAAACCTCTTTTTCCCTTCCCTTATCACTTTCTGTTCTAGTGCTTCTAAGTCATCCTTTTATTCACTTTCCATGTATTGCTTGGAAACCCAATTTCTTTTGTACTTTTATTCCACAACTTTTCTTTTTCATTTTTTTTTATATGGAGGGTTTCCATTTTTTTCGCAACACCATGGGTTAAGGGAGACTTTTCTTGCACTTCTTGACTTCTCCTTTTCCTTTTCACCACACCCCCAACTTAGGCTTTTGGCCTAAGTTGGCTATTCACTAAACCACAAATCAAGAGGATTATAGGAAGTGGATCAAGTAAGGTTTAGGGCTCATCAAGTGTCTTCCAAAAGGGGTAAGGCTCAAAGGGTGTTCAAGAGAGTTTCACACACTCCGGGTAGGCCACAACAGAGGTATATGTCAAATTCGATCACACTCTTCAAAAGTTGCCTAAGATCATCTCGAGAGCACACCTTACTAAATCAATCAAACTAACGGGGCAAATTCTAGGTTTATTCATGCATGGTTCAAAGTAAGCTCATCACACAAGGCATCGACACTTAAATCAAACAAGACTACACACTTTCACTAGTGCGTAACGGTCATTATAAGAGAATCAATTCGATAAATGGCTAATCACAACGAGATGCAAAAAGTTCACTTATTATCTACGCAACTTCATTTGACCTTGTCATATCCGTGCATTCTTGTTTGTTCGATTGAGAGCACTATTCAAGTCATCAGTATTGATCGGAACTGAGACTTAAATTTTGCAAAAGAACAACCACTTTCAATATACGAGAGGTGAAAAAAAAATTCAGAGAATTGAAGGGTCAAAATCATTTTTGAAATTTAAAACAAAAGGGAGCCATGAGCTCAAACATCCACAAAAAGCAGTGTAAGAACAATTTTAAACAGAACACCCCAAATATATACAAAACAATACGAATATCAACAAAAAAGGTGTGGGCCTCACCCCACTACAATTAAAAGAAATTTGTCCTCAAATGCAATTAAAATAAAGTATCCAAAAGGTAAAATAAAGAAAGACAAAGAGGGAGGTAAAGAGGGGTCATGTCTATGCAGTCTCTCTCTCTCTGTCGGAGTCTCACTAGCTGGTGTAGAAGTCTGTGTATGGGTATCAGTTCCCAGAGTAGCCTCAGACAGAATAGCAATGCCGGATCCACTAGGGCAGTTGTGGACGTCTCAGTCGATGATGTCTGGATCATCGGCTGCACAACTGTCCCTATAAGATTTGGCAAGTCGCTAAATATCCCCTCATCTCTGCTCTCATATGTCTCTTCATCATTCACTAATATCAACATCTCATCAGTCTCTGCATCCAACTCTGCATGCCTTGCATCATCCCTCTGCATATCTCTGGTAGTAGCCGGAGGAATGCTCGAGGTCTAAGGAGCATCCTCGTCATCTTTTCCCTGCATCAGTGTAGTGAGGTCGGTAGCCTTCAAATAGGCTACATCCTTCTTCAACTCTGCTATTTCGGCCTTTAATGCTGAAACCTCGGGTGTCTCTCCCTGTCTGCTCTCGCAAGCAGTGACTCTGCCAGTCAGATCATCAACAGTAGTCCTAAGGGGGGTTAGTGCAGTCAAGATGGCACTGTCAATCATCCTTGGGATGGATCTCTCCAATCGTGTCGCCCTCACATCCACTGAGTAGGACAGCTGCCCCATCTTCAGGATCATGGCATGAGTGACCCTGGTAGGCTGGGAGGAAGAGGAAGCACCTGGAGCCTCTGAGGAAGAGGAAGAAGGAGCGAGTATACGTGAAGGCGCAGAGGCTGGAGTAGGTGAAGATGCCTCTGCTGGTAATGAGTCAACATCGACCTCTAGAGAAGTATCTGTTGGGGCTGCTCTCCTCCTGTCAACATCCTCTCGTGTGAACTCGGCCTCTATACGCCAGATATTGGTGGAGGAAGATGGGGTGACATCTATATCACTAGCAGGATCCCGGGTTACTTCGGCACACCGGCATAACTCAGTGATCAGAAAAAGAAAAAACAGAGATGTCTGCGTCTGTTTGGCTCTCATAGCCATCTCCTATGAAACCAGCATTCCTAAGTCAATCCGCCTCCTAGTCATGATAGAACCAAGGCAAGCCGCCTTATGATGACACAGAATGGACTCGTTCTGTGATGGCATGATAGTGCTGCTAATGAAGCCAAACTAGTACCGGGAGGCAATGTTCATATCCATCTTCTCAATCGGAGCTCCTGCATCCATCCACCTCGGGGTGGTGTTAGAGATCATCGGAGCTAACCAACTCTTCAAATCATCCAGGGACGGAACAATAGGCAAACCCTGGTAGGGCAGTGCCGAGTGCAGCGGTCGACCCAATACAACATTAATATGCTCGATGTGACACTCCACCTCCTTGCCTCTAACAATAACCAACTTCACCGGTCGGAACTCACTAGCCTTCTTTTTATTCTTTGGCACCAACTCCCTATAAGAAGTGTAAACTCTCTTACCCAAGAAGGAATGTAAGGGCCTCAGGGTTGTGTGAATTGCTCAAATCCATGGTATCAGAGAGTTTCAAGCACATCAATATGCTTGCCTTCCAGACCCTCTGTGGATAGTAACTTCTCCCCTATGATGTTTCTTAAACCATCACCTTTCAATCTGTTTAACATCCTTGGTGGAGGAACTACAGGAAGTGTAGGGGGTGTTTGGGCTGGCACTGAGTCTGTAGTCGGAGGAGTGGCAGCTGAGGGAGTGTTAGTGGTTGTGGGCTGAGATCTGGTCCGGAGTGCATCCCTTCGGTTATTCAGAGGTTGTTCATCCTCTGGTTCATCAAAATCTGGCTCAATAGCCACTCCTTTTTTTAGCTATATGTTTCTTCATCTTACCTTTGTCTCCCGGCTGGAGGTCATCCCCTCTCCTCTTTGGAAGGTTTGATGCTCCTTCATTGATTATAATGCCTTAAGCCTTTTTATGTGGTTGCTCAGTTAAATTTGTGCGCACCATATTTATAAATAAATGAGAAAGGGTAAGAAAACAACTTAAAGTCAGGCACAATGACTCTTTTTGCAAATAGACTCGCCGATCCAGTCGTCAAGTCGCCGAACTGCTTTGGCGAGCTAAGTCGGGATCGCCGATGAGGTTGGCTAAACAAGTAAACCATATCAGTGATGGGAGAGTCTTTTTGGCGAGTCTTCGACTACTTTCAGTGAGCAAGGTTTTGTCCGCCTAAAGTTACAGTGCATAAGGGTCTAGGGGTAGCATACAGAGGGCGATTAAGAATACTTTCAGCAAGTCACCGAGTGCATTCGGCGACTCATGGATTCTCACCGAAAGTTACAGTTTCATCCAATTTGACTTGGTATTAAAGGCGAGATGGAGACCTTGGGTGAACCTCCGAATGATTCGGCGAGCTCGACCCAGCTCGCCAAATGGTCCAGCGTGCCCATTTTCAATCCATTTTCTCGAATTCAATCCCGCAAACCCCGAAAGCAAAATCAAAGCATGCACTAACGAAATTCAAACAAGACCCATACTACCCATCATCCCAAAACACTCAAATTTTTCCCAGACATGCAGTATTTGGCTATTTGACGATATCTGCTCTTAAGAGCGGTGTCACCCTCTCTATCATTGAGCAAATTTTCGACATTTAGCACAAACATAGGTTACTTAGACTTCATCCAATCAATCAAAACAACATGCAATCATGACCCAACTCATTAAAAAGCACAAAGATTACGAGCATTCGAAAATAAAACAACAGAGGCAAGATTTTCGAATTAAAACAGGCATGTAATCATTCAAATCCTATTAGAGAGGCCCTGCACACATCACTAAGAGACAATTATTGCAAATGAGTACAAAAACTTTCAAATGTAAATATGGGAAAAGGAAACCAGCCTTCAATGTTGATTAAATTCGGTTTGATAAGCTAGGTAAGAAAGTATTCCAATTCCGAGCACAAGTCCCAAACTGAAATGCTAGAGTAATGCTAAACTGAAGAAGATACTACCTTGGTGCGAGTTTAGGAGATTTGTGAGCGAGGGAAAGTGAAGAGGTTGAATTTTTGAATATTTTGGCCATTATAAACCGTCCAGTTCGAGCTAGTTTGGCGACGTTAGTTGCGATCACCAATCCACTCGGCGAATCGCCGAGTGGTCCCTTATCCCGCCGATTGTTAAAGATTTGTAAATTTATTGGGATCAAAATGGCGATCTAAGTCGAGATCGCCGACCTGGTCGGCGACGCACCGAACTGCTTCTCAAGGTCGCCGAGTTTTACAGGCTCTAACTTTAAGCTTGAGTTGAGCCAAACGGCGGGTCACGTAGGGCAGACCGACCTATTCGGCGGTCCGTCGACTGACCATTCTATCGCCAATCTCTATTTTTCACCACTTTCCTCATTCAAACCTGCATCACTAACACACCATTATTCATAGAAGTAAGTTAAACCATTTAAAACCTTGGGTTTCCTCCCAAGAAGTTCCTTATTTAACATCGTGGTACGATGCGAGTCTTTACTCACTCCTCATTGGTTGGGTTGGACCTAGTGTTAACGGACAACCCCAATAGATTGTTTGTGTTAGAAGGAGGCACCGCATAGTTCATGAGTTTCCTGATCAGTTGGATCGATCTAGAGTGTAAGCCAACCATTTGATTCAACACTGCAATACTCTATGTCATCACTTCCAATAGTCGATCTTGTTCGGTGACTTTTTGGACAATGATTTGGAGTGTGTCCTCGACATGATTGTTCTACCTGTCTCTACACTGCTTCCTCTCCTGAGGAGGTATATACCTCCCGGGACAATTGCACTTGTTTTCCACCTCTGTTATTCTGGTGGCCAACTCATTCAGCTGAGTTATCAGTGCGGTGAACTCGAAGTCTCTCTTGACTTCTTGGCTAGACTCAGTCGAGTTCAACCATTCTCAACGTCCATCTTCGGTGAACCTACCTACACCAACAAATTTAAAGCAAAACAAAACTAAAAATAAGGTTAGTAAACTACAGCTAAGAAGAAAAAAAATTCTACTAATCTAAGAATTCTCAAGTAACACCACTCCCCGGCAGCAGTGCCATTTTGATGTTTGCGTAATCAACGACACATCTTCCAGTACGAGTGTCTATGATAATGCAGTAATATAGTAACCCAACCAACGGTTGGGGTCGTGTCCCAAGGGACTGGTTTTGAGAATTAATAGAAAAATAAAATTTAGTTCTAACTAGTTGTAGCTAAAGACATTAAGGATTAAAAACATTGTAAATTAAAGGGGACACAAAAGTATCAAATAACAATGGGGGTTTTGTCACAAGTATAGCAAAAACAGTAAAAATAACAAAGAAATCTATGAATGAGAGGAGATTCTTGGGATGTTACCAGAATACGGGTTAATCTAAATTGTTGGGTATACGCTTTCAATAGAGAATTTATAGAGTAATAGTGACTAGGATAAGTTATACGTGGGAATAAGTTCTCTATCGAGCTGAGTGTTAGGGTATGGGACTAGGGCTCACCTTCTCGGGCTGAACCTCATGTCGACCCACTCCTTAGGCCATCAATCTAGTAGTCTTAGTTTCACGACCTCTCTCTCGAGCAGGATGAAAACACATCAATAAACTTGTATTTGCAACTACAATTTTGTTAAGTTCATCCACAACTACTAGACAAAATCACCATTAAACTACATCTAATCTATCAGCAAGCAAGACCCAACAACAATCTTAACCCATATTCGCTAAATCACACCCCAAGAATTGGGGTTTTTATCCATACATCAAGAGATAGAAATTTATACCTACATGAGCTTGCATTCAAGTGGATATGGAGATTTAAGTCTTGTTAGAGCCAAGAATGAAGATTCCAAGGGACCCAAGTTCAAACCCTTGGAGATTAAACCCTTTTCTTCTTCAAGTTTCAAAACTCTCTCAAACTCAGAGCAAAAATAAAAAGTACTAAAAATTATATTAATTGTTTCACACTAAAAATATGATACTAAAATCTAATCTCTCAACGAGTATTTATAGTTTTCAAAAATTTGTGTTGCAGCGGATCATTCGGCGATATTAATCAGAATCGCCGATCTATGATATCATCGTTCTCTATGTCATTGGGCGACATAGTACTGCTTCTTGGAACTCCTCGGTGATACGCCGACTGCTTCATTTATCCACCAATTTGATCCTTTCCTTCAGGGCTCAGCACACTGGAACAAAAGGCGATGTCACATCCTTCGGTGACTTGCCAAGTGGACTCGATGATACTCAGGCCTTCATTTTTGTCGTTCTTTTCAGCCTATTCCTTCCTTTTTGCGACGTAGTTTCCATGCTTTCCTTCAAAATTCAAATACCTGAAACTTAAGTGTTTTGATAAGATATTGAGATAAAATAAGCATTTGAGGACATAATTTCTATTAAAATATAGCCCTAAAAGATTCAAATATGTGGACTCATCAACCACACCATAACTCCTTTCAAAGCCTACTAGTGCAATGCATGAATGAAGTCCCACACCCCCACTCACACTAAGTAGAGCTCCTTGAGAAGTCATAAGCATAGTTCATGTGCATGTTCATAATTCATACAAAAGCATGCATTAACTCATAAATCATCATATCATAAGAGAAACATACCACGACCACTCTCAAAGCCTACTTGTGAAATGTATGAATGAAGTCACATACTCCCACTCACACTAAGTAGAACTCCTTGAGAAACCATAGTACATTACTCATGTTCTTTTTCATGGAGGGAAAATAGCCTTAACCAACATAGACCATGTGAGATACATGGAATTCGATGTCATGTCCCACACAGAAAAGAGATGTTCTACTTGCCTAAAGTAGAACTAAATGTATTAGCTTTTACGTGGATCCACTGGCTAAAGACCTATGTGGTCACATAGTTATGGTATAGGTAGATTGCTTCTAGAAACACCAAACCTATTGAATTGACGGGGGAGCTTCCATTTCATGAGATTATCTTTAAAGAACCCGGCCTTTTGAATTGACGATAGGGCCTCTACCTCATATTCCATATCCTCTCGGTGCTAAGCATTATTTCCCAAAATTTAGATGTTTAGCCTTGAATTGAATTTACATGCAAGAAGGAGTATTTTACCCTCTGATGAGTCCACGATTTGGACTCATTTAGGGATTTATTTAGATTGATTTAGTGTCATAAAAACTTACTTTATGCCAATAACTAATGTAAAATCCTTGATTTCCAGGTATTTGGATTGAGGAACAAAGCATCGACATTAATTAGCAAAAAGGAACAAGGCAGCTGAAATAACGAAGAAAAGAAGGCATGTGGATTGCCTAATCAATTGGGCGAGTCGCCGAGTGGCTATCACCTCGCCTAAAGTTCCAATGTGTCAAGCCCTAAAGGAGAAAATCAAGTCGATGAGAGAAAAGAGAAGTCAGTGTGTCGCTGAATGGTTCTCCGATGCACTGATTAGATCACCCAAAGTTTCAGAACTTGAAGATGTTGAAGGCCAAAGCAAAAAGGTGATGGAACTGAATAAAGGGCGGATCGCCGAGTGGATCGACGATCCCAACTTATTGCGCCGAATGGTCCTTCGCAGCACAATTTTTGGTGACTATAAATACATTTTCAAACTTTATGTTTAACATCTTTTATCAATCAAATTTTATTCTGAAAATTCATAGAGTAATTTTTGAGTTTGAACTCTGAGTATTGAGACAATATTTTCCTTAGCTTTGAAGAATTGAAGTTCCCCATTTTTGAGAAATTGGAAGTGGGTCTTTGAGATTCTTAAACTTTGACCTTTGTAAAGACGAAATTAATATTACCAGTTGATGGAAACACAATTTGGTAACGATTTCTATCTTTTAATGATGTCTAGCTAAAACCCCAATTCTTGGGGTGTGATTATGTGATTATGGGTTGATTTAGCTTATGGGTATTGCTAATTGATAGTGTAAATATTGTTTAAAAGTGATTTCAATCAGTAATTGTGTTTTAAATTAAAGGGTTGTAGTTGCAAATGCAATTCTACCTTCGTGTATTTGGCTTGCTAGAGAGAGAGGCTTTAAAACCAAGATTACTGATTTGATGGTCAGTGGGTATTGGGTTGTCACGGGTTTAGTTCGAGAGAGTGAATCCTAAAACCTTTTCCACACATTCATCTCGAGAGAGTGAATAGACTAAAGCGTAGGCTATTCTTAATTGATGCTTGTTGGTGTTCGAGAGAAACCAACTGGATTAGGGGTAAATTGTTCCAGAGAAAGTTTATCCCCACTAAAGTCTAGCTTAGTCACTGATTTACAGCTATTTACTATCAGTTGGCCTATAATCCAATCACATCCCAAGAACCCATCTCTTTACTTGTTAATTCGTGTTATTTGCTGCTGTTGTAGTTGATAATTACAATAAAAAACCCCATGTTATTTGACACTTGTGTCACCCAAAATTTGAAGTATTCTTTTATTCGTAAATGTGTTTACCTATGATTGACTTGAACATATTCTTGCTTTGCTTTTTATTCTCAAACACGTACCACTCCCTATGGGAACGATCCCAACCCAATTGGTTGGGTTATATACTGACTAGCGATCGTTGACTCTTAGAATCATTATTAATTATGTGAGGAAAACTTTCATATTATAATCATGTGTTTTCATGAGAATAGACTTTCAATCAACACAAGAAGATTATCATGGTCATGTATATTTCATGCATAGTAATGTGTAAAGGTGCATATGAGAAATAACCTTTCAATTAACACCATAGATACATCATAATCATGGTCCTGCATGGAGTGTGTGTTATTGTCCTTTCAATGACACAACAACAACATTATCATCTTAGACACTTCACTCTCAAAGTGTTCATAAAGCATGTACATAATATCACAACCATGCATAATTCTCATATCTTGCATACAAGGATCATAGATCACATCAAGTAAACACATCTAGCATTCATTATATTAGACATGGATATAATCATCATTCAAGTATTCAAGTAGTTCAATTACTACGTGCACAATCTCATGTACTCATAATATAGGTCATGTGGGTAAAGTCCTTCCACAATAATGTCATATACAATTCAACATACATAATAGCTTCCCTCTTAAAGCCTTAGCATTCATAACTAATTCATATTAGCTTTTACCCTTAAAGCCTTAGCAATCATTTTCATACTACAATCCTTAATCTCAAGCAATACCTCACATGGTCATCATGTATACCTAGTTCTCAAGGTAATCTAACCACATGCTTCATTCTTAACCAATTATAATCATATAGTATCATGTAAACTCAATCTCAATACTACTCAACCGTGATCAATCATATAAGCCCTAATCTAATCAATTCATGTATACAAGCTTTAATTTTAAGCAATTCATATCTAGGTTCTCTAATATAAGGCAATTCATAAAGGAGTTCATCAATCTTAGAAGGTCACATCTAAGCCCTCAATTTCCTCTTTCATGGCATAACACTAGGCCATATCAATTTCACCCTAGAATCTTAGGTTAATCAAGAATACATGTATAATCATACTAAAATCATGCAATTTCATAATAATCAACCCACATCCACTCATTTGGATCAACTACTACATACATAATTCTATCACATTCTACTAGTATCAACCAACACCCACACTTGAGATCCAATTTGGGAAAATAGGGGAATTCATGGATTCTTGGGTAATTCATCATGAAAACAGTAGTAATTCATCAATTTTATCATAATATAAAGCGATTAAATCATTGAAATCGTTTCTGAAAAGGAATCCATGACTTAGAGTAAAACCCTAACTTTTGGGAACTTGAAAGCTTTGAAATCTAGTTTTGGAGGGGCTCTATGGGTGAAGTCTTCCCATAGATGAAGAGCTACCATACCTAGATGAAGAATCTACACTAAATTGAGAAGAAAAGGCTCCTCCTTTAACCCCTAGACTTCACCTTCTTCTTCTTTTTCCTTGAAACTCTAGAGAGAATATATTTGAAGAGGAGTTGGGTTTGTTTTAAGGTCTTGGAAGAATGATTTAGTTCATTTAGTTTACGGGTCTATTACGTATATATAGGTGGGCTAATAGCTAATAAAACGACCCTAATTAATAACTAATTAATCCTAAACCCTACCCTTAACCCCCAACTTAATAACTTAAGGACCAAAACTGCCCTCACCCACGAGACCCCGACCCACGTACCATGGGTGGGTCTACAAACCGTACTGGTCTTTGTGGGTGGAGGGTTGGGGCTCAACAAATCAAGGGACAAAGGGCCTTGACCCATGACCCCTACCTACGGTGTGTGGTCCACCTACGGGGTGTGAGGCCCATCCGTAGGTGGCCCATTTTTGGGCAACTTTGAGGGACTATTTTGGGTCCCCCTCAGGGAGTCGTGGTTGGTCCTTGGGGTGTTTTACCTTGATGCCTTAGCCCTAAAACCTCCATTTTAAGTACGGGAATTCAATTTATGATTCTAACCCACACCTCAAACTCTAAAACTCTCACGTAAGGCTCTAGTTTCACCGACTAGTTTTCGGGGTATTACAGCTACGAAGTTATTGAGTTAATCCTTGAGATTCAACTTCTTGGACAACGGGAAATACTTCTCCATGAATACCTTGTGTAACCCATCCCAAGTTGTGATTGAGTTACATGGAAACTCAGACAACCATACAGTAGCATCACATGTCAACAAAATTGGAAACACCATTAAGTCGATCGCATCCATGTCTAAATATGGTCGTCCCACACTACTACTATAGACACTCTTCACTTTGTTCATCTGAGCATATGGATCCTCCGAATGTAACCCAAAAAACAACCCTCTAGATGTAAGCATTTGCATCAGGTTGTTGATCACCACAAAAATATGTCCAGGAGGTGGAGGAACAACTATAGCACCAGTCGATCCCACAACATTATAATCAACCCTATAGTTTTTATACACATCCGGTGTTGGCTGATTTTGCACTCCTTCATTATTATCAACTCGAGGGTTCCCTTGAACATATCTAGGCACTTCCACAGCTCCAGGAGGTTGCATTCCAGCAACATCCCCTTGACCCGCTCCGATTGAATCATTGTGTACCTCAATATTGAGACCTCTTCCAGCCATTCTTCTCAGAGCTTATCTTAATTTAGGATCGTAAGGAGTAATAGAGTTGCCTTGACTCTGTGTACTTGGCATACACCGGAAATAAGACCTGTAGAAAAAAAAATTAAATCAAGAAATATGTGACTAAAGTTCAATAACGAAATTAGTCTAATCTAAAAGCCTTATTGCCCAGCAACGGCGCCAAAATTTGATACGCCCTATAACACCCTGAAATCATGGAGTCTAGAAAAAGAGTCAAGTGGGAGGTCACCATCCCTCCATTGAGCCAAGGCACCCTTTACGGATCCCCTCACGGGCCGTAAAGGGCACAACGGCTCATGGTGGTTCCCATGAAAGAGTGGACAATGTCCTCCCTAAGGCAGGATCCTCTCACGACGACCCAAACAGCTCGTGAAGAGCCAAATGGGCCGTGATGGTGGCTGTGAAGGGGAGGCAGAATCCCCCAAGCCACTGGTCAAGGACCACGGCTGCCACTACGGCCGTGATGTCCTTGACGGCTCGTGTGGGCCTCCATCTGGAGGTTCGCATCAGATGTAAGCCAGGGTCAGTTGGGTCTTTTCGTAATTATTTTATTATGATACTATGTCATTGTACGCATACCTACGACCCCTATATAAGTGATTTTAACCCCAAAACTTACCCATTCAAGTTATTTTCTTAAATTTACCAAAGAAGATCAAGTTCTTCCTCTCCAAAATATTTCTCTCTCTAGAAACTTGAAGAAGAACGGTTCAACCTAGGGTTTCAAGGCAAGTCTCCAATTCCACCATTGAAGGCAAGTGTTTGGTATTGAGGTATGATAATTTTCATCCATGGATTTCTTCCATTCATGGAGTTTCCAAATTCTCCTATTTTCAAAGAGAGAAAACCCCAATTGAGTTAGGGTTTTTTTTCTATATTGTGGATTTTCTTGATAATTGATTTAATTGATAGACCTATGATCTTTTATGAATGAATTGACTTAATCTTATGCTTTATGATGATTTACCATGAAACCATGTAATTCCCATGTTTTCCAGATTATGATGATATGAAGTGGGCTTTGGATTATGAATGAAGAGTTTATGAAATTAAGCAAGTTCTTATGAAATTTATGTAAATATTTTAAGGATGCATTGAGAGTGAAGTATCAATGATGATGTTGTTTTTGTTTTTTTGTTGAAAGTATTTCTCATATCCACATGAAAGTATGATTGTGATAGGTTTTCTCACATAGTAAGGATTCTAAGGTTGAAAGGTTTTCTCACCTAAATGGTCAAAAAATAAGGAGTTATATGAATGAAACCTAGCTTGGATTGGTTATTGAATGATACATTTCCATGGATGACTTATGACCTAGCTTGGATTGGCAAGATGGCGTGCCCTTCCATGGATAATAAGAACAAGTAAGAAAAATGACTTTACCATGGAATTTATGCTTAGCACCGAGAGGATATTGAGATGAAAACTCTCCCGTTAGTAGATGTAACACCCCTCAAAATGAAGTAGGATAAAGTAGAGCCTCACATGGGTTTATGAATTAATAACTTGTTAAAATAATGAAGAATAGCATTTTAAGTCAGTTTTAAAGAGTTTGGAAGTCAAACGTCAAGGGACGACCAAGACGTTCGGAACTAGTCTTTTACGTGTTGGTGTCTTCTAGTATGTTGTTCATGTTTTTATGTGTTGTTTGGAGTCTAAAATCAGTGGAGGTGACCCTAGTGTCTTAATAAATGTTTTTAAGGTCAAAACGTTCGAATACGATGCCCAGAACCATCCTAAGGGTCCCCGAGGAGGACCCCAACCCTTGGCCAAACAAGCTGCCAAGGCAGCTTGCAAGTTGTGCATGGAGGGAGCATGTCCGCGTCGTGGACTAGCTCCACCAAGGGCCAAAAAGTGACTCCGCATCGCGGACATGTCGCGGACTCTACTGTCTCGAATTTTAATTTATGAAACTTGCGGGAACACCTCTGCATCGCGAACTTGATCCCCAACAAAATCTGCAAAAATAAACTCAAGTTTGACTTGTTTAAAAGGTCCAACTAAGTGAAGGGTAGTTTGGGTACTTTGGGGAATCATTTTAAACGGTTATTATACCTATTTTAGGGTATTTTAAGTTGGTTAAAACCCCAAAACTTAGAATTAGACCCCATTCTTCAAATTGACCCTTCCCTCTCAAAAGTAGATTCTCTCAAAACTCTATGGAAGACCTTGATGAAGCTCAAGCTAGAAGATGGGTTTTCAACTAATTTCTTCTTCAGTTTCACGGGTCTTCAATAATTAAGGTATGGTAACTCTTGATTCTTGAATAACCTCTCATTCAAGGAGTTCTATCAAAGATTTTCAAAAGTGATTCAGAGACCAAAATTCTCAATTTTCAATCTAAACATGGGTCCTTTGTCAAACGATTTTCTAAATCATTCTATTGATGAATTGATGTAGAATTAAGGTTTTTAAGACAATTTTCAAAGGAATTCTTGAAGAACCCATGATCCCCTAATTCTTTAAAATTGACGTAGGACGTGGGTCTTTGTGAATATGGTTTCTATTAGGGAAATTATGTTTAGATTAGTTTGTATTGATGTTTCCTATTATTATCTATACTTATTCATGTTGAAATGTTGGTAGATTGATGAGTTGAGAATTATGGCCTTATGGGCAAAGTTATGGGTTGATCCCTTTGTTTATAGAATTGTACTTAGATTATGTTTATGTTATTGAATTACATTGTTGATTCCTATTGCTATCTATGGCAATTGATTATGAATTGTTGAGGCTTGATCCATGGTTATCATGGCTTGGAGAATTAGTAAGTTGACCTAACTTCTAGTCTATAGTATGAGAATTGATGTTGTGTGGTGTGGACCACTTATGGTGGCGGTGTTTACTTCTTGTCTATCTATGCATGTTGACATCATGGCCTTGAAGGCAATAGATGTGAAGTGAATTGATGATTATGATGCATATGTTTATGAAGTTGTGCTATGAAGGTTATGTATGAAATCCTCAAT
>JAJOOO010015616.1:0-19178 GCA_029582685.1 Solanum piurae | reverse complement strand
TGACTAATTGAATATAATTGTTAGTTAAAAGTAAAGTCTAAACCATTTTCCTCGTGGGATCGACCCCAACCTACAAGTTGGGTTCTTTACTTGATAACGATCGCTTATGCTTCTGTAAAGAGGTGTAATTTGAGCGTATCACTTATTCATACATGTTCATCATTATGGAACGTCCGGGTACGTCTCCCCAAGGACCAACCAAAGGGGTCCTTGGGGAGGACCCCAAAACAGTCCCTAAATCTGCAAAACTGGCAGCACCTACGATTGGCCACCTACTGGCCTTAGGTGGACCCACGCCTCGTAGGTTCGGATCGTGGGTCAAGGCCTGAAAAGTCCTGCCATGTTAAGCCTCCGATGAAATCCACGAACTAGCAGTATGAGCTGTGAACCCACCCACGGTCCGTAGGCGGGTGATCCGTAGGTCCCTTCAGTTTTCAGCTTTTAGTTTTAAGTTGGGACTTAGGGGTTAAGTTAGTAATTAATTAGGGGTTAAGAGAGGTCGGTTAGTTAGTTAATTATCCACCTAAAAATAATTAATAGACCCCTAAAACTAAGTCATTAACTCATTCATCTAAGACCCCAAATTATTCTCCAAATATTCTCTCTCTAGAAGTGAAGAAGAAGAAGAAGAAGAGGGAAGATTCTCCTAAATTGTTGAGAGATTTATTTAGGGATTTGAATCAAGGTATGCTAAGCTTATTCAACTATGGGTTCTTCCCCCATAGATCCCCCTTAGTTCCCCTCCAATTGGAAAGTCAAGAACCCAATTCTAGCTAGGGTTGTGCTTGAATTGTAGGTAGGGCTTGAGTATGATTCCAATCTAGTGGATAATACCCAATTATGATTGATTAATCTTTGTTTAGTGAAATTATGATGAATTTATGTGATTTATATGGTAAACCCTAATGTAAGTTGATGAATGTGATATTTGTGGGTTATGGCATTAGAGATGGAATTGAAGGTTCATAAGTGATCTTCCAAAATCAATGTCATGTGTAGTAATTGTTCAAAGTTAGGATCATATAATCATGGATAGAACTATACCCTATTGAATATTATTGATGTTGACTTGTAAGTTATAATTGAACCTTTATGATCAATTGAGACTTGAATCACCTAGTAATGAAATATGTGATCAAAATACCTTGAAATCTAGGTATAAAGAAGAGATTAAGAAAGAAACCTTGAGAGTAAGGCTTGTGATCATAATAGCTAGGGATTTAGGGTGAAGCTAATGTGATTACCTATTGATGCTAAGGCTTTGATAATTAATTCTAAAAAAGAATAGAAGTCTACTAGGTAGAATTGTGGTGAAAGGCCTATACTCACCTAAACTACCTTATGAATGCTTAAAAGTATAAAGTGATGGAATCACTTGAACATGGATTGGTTGTCAAGAACCTCCTTCCATGATATATGAGTGTTAAGCAAGGCTTAACAAGTAATCTTGTGGTGTATGCTTGGCTCCAAGTGGATATTGACAATGAGATGGAGTCTCACACAAGATAGGGTCCGGGCTTCAAGTAGAAAAGAGAACCACACTTAGTTGATGTTAGGACTACCAACTTAAAGGGGGAACTCTTATGTAGTAGAGTGTGGGTTTTCCCAAAGTTAGGTGTCATGAGATGGGTGCCTTCACATAGTTGAGTTAAGGTTTGTAGTATCAATCTCGATATCCAATGAACTAAGACATGCTTAAAGAAGTATCTCATAGTGTTCTAAAGCATAATTGAACTAAGACTTACTTAATGAAGTACCTCATAGTGTTCAAGAGTATAAGTGGACATAGAGAGTATCTCATAGTGTTCAAAGTAGAAATGGATTTAAACATGCTTAAGTAAGTGTCTCATAGGATCCATATTAGTAATGAACTTAGATGTACTTAGGGATGTACCTCATAGTGTTCCAAGGTTTAAAAAGAGATGAACTAAGATGTGGCTAAGAGAGTACCTCCTAGTGTTCTAAAGTAAAGAGAGGAACTAGGTTCCAAACCAAGAAGTGTTATGTTAGTATGAGGACCTAAATGTGGTACTTAGCACGAATAGTATTATGGGGTGCTATGCATGCATTTCACAAGTATGACTTAGGGTTATTAAAGAGAAGTCTTAAGATAAGATTGTGCTATAGTTTCCCTTCCTAGCTATAGTTGACTATAGGTGAGATATTCCGTTAGTTATGAGAGTTAAGCTAATAATGAGACCAAAGGAGGGTAAGTATGACTAATATGACTTCAAGGCTATGCTTAGTGTGAAAGGTAGTATGGGATGCCTTTCATACATTGCACAAGTGTTCTTTGAGGTCACTTAGGAATATGGTGCCCTTATGGTAGAGAAGCTTAAAAGTTGACCATGTGCATAGACTATGATTAAGATGACCAAAAATTGATACTTGGCTTGGGTGGTATTATGGGATGCTATTCATGCCTTGAACTTGTATGGTTTTAAGGTTACTTGAAAATGATGCTATTATGGAATAGATGACTAGGAGTCAAATTATGCTTATATGATGCTTATGTTGAAGACTTGGCTTATTATGATTATGATGTATCTCCTATGCTCTTTAACTATGTCTTATGTTGACTTATGACTATATGATGCTTATGTTGGAGATTATGCTATGACTATGTTGATTATGCTATTATCATGTTATTGTCTCTTATGCTTATGTCTTATGTTGACTAACCATTTTGAGATGCTCTTATGGTGTTGTGCTAGCTTTCATACTTGGTACATTTTGTACTAACGCATATTGCCTACATTTTAATCAAATGTAGGGTTTATGGAGACTGGGTTACTTTGGAGGCTAGGTTCCTAAGAAGCAAGAAGAGTTGAAGATTTTGGTGAGTCCTCATAGTTTCGAGGACAAACCCATGATTCCTTTATGTCTTTTCTTTATGTTTTAGACATTGTATGGGCTGCGTCACAAGACTTTTATTCAAGAAGTTAGATAGATGGTTTGAGACAAAGAGATAGTAAAGACTTCCGCTTGTTTTCATATAAATGACTTCGATTATAAAAGTTTTAAATTTTTCCATGCTTTTCTATGATCTTATGTTATGATAGTGCTATGGGCTTGTATGAGACCCCTTTAGGGTCAAGTACGCCATGTTACGTCTAGGGGATACCCCTGGGTCGTGACAACAATAAATAATAAAATCCTTACCTTCTACTGGTAGTGCTAGAATAGGTGTTGTGGTAAAAAATGTCTTGAGTTTTTGAAAGCTCTCTTCACACTTTTCAGTTCATTCAAAAGGTACTCCTTTTTGGTCAACCTTATCAGATGCGTTGCAATAGAAGCAAAGTTCTTCACAAATCGACGATAGTAGCTAGCGAGCCCCACAAAACTCCTTACTTCAGCCACAGAGCTAGGACGAACCCAATTCATAACCGCTTGAATATTTTGGGGATCTACCATTACCCTTCCCTTGAAACTACATGCCCCAAAAAGGCATTCGAAGTCAACCAAAATTCACTTAGAAAATTTTGCATACAACTTTTGTTTCCCATGAACACAAAGAACAATACGAAGATGGTCGACATGTTCTTCCTCATTTTTTTAATAAACCAAAATGTTATCAATAAATACTGTAACAAACGAATCAAGAAATGGTTTGAACACACCATTCATCAAACTCATGAAAGCTTCTGGCACATTTTTCAACCCAAATGACATCACTAGGAACTCATAGTGCCCATAACGGGTCCTAAATTCCGTCTTGGGGACATCCTCATGCCTAATCTTTAGCTGATTCTAACCAGACCTTAGATTAATTTTAGAGAAAAATGATGCGCCTTGCAACTGGTTGAAAAGGTCATCTATTCGAGGCAATGGGTACTTGTTTCGAATGGTGACCTTATTCAATTGCCGGTAATCTATACACATGATTATACTACCATACTTTTTCTTAACAAACAATATAGGAGCACCCTATGGGGAGGCACTAGGGTGGATGAAACCCTTATCAAGAAGTTCTTGGATTTGAGACTGAAGATCTCTCAATTCATGCGAATATGGAGGGATGGAAATGGGGCGGGTACTAGGTTCCAAATCAATGCAGAAATCTATGTCTCTATCTGGAGGCATACCAGGCAAATCAATAGGGAATACTTATCTAAATTTGGACACCATAGGAATAAACTCAATAGAGGGAGACTCAACCTCAACATCCCGAATATAAGCCCAATATGTCAAACAACCCTGCCGCACCAGTTTCCTAGCCCGAATGGAGGATATGACCTTAGCTAGCTTAGGCATGTACACCATTTCCCACTCTACTTTTTCTCTACCGGGGATCTCTAGAGTCACAGACTTAGTATTACAATTTAACATAGCCTAGTAGGGGGACAACCAAGTCATGCCTAAGATTATATCAAAGTTAGTCATATAAAAAATCACCAAATCAGCCCAAGTTTGAAAACCCATAAACAAGATAGGACAAACATGATAGACATGGGTGACTATGACTGACTCTCCAACTGGAGTAGAAACATGGATAGGGTCATAAAGTACATCACAAATCATATCAAATCCCAAGGTAGACTGAATGGACACATAAGAATAGGTAGAACCCTGATCAAATAACACATTAGCCATCTGATCACAGACAAGAATAGTACCTGTGATCACTGTATCAGACGCCTCCACCTTGGTCTTGCCCGAAAAGGCATAACACTGAGACATGTCATCATGACGGGCGACTTCCCTGCCTGGCTGCACCATACCTCTGCCTGCGTTACCATTTCCCTGACATCCACGGCCTCGCTGATTTCCTCCTCGCCCACCTTGTGGATGCCCTCTACTATTATTACCATTGCCTACGGGTACTACTGCTCTAGTATGTTGCGGCGCGGAATCCAACATGCGTGGTTGGGTATAATCTCTCCTCATATGCACATGTTCTCTAAAATTATAGTAAGCATGATCAAAATATTGACTGTTGTCCGCCGAAGGTGCAACTCCCTGGCTATACTGAATCAAATTCTGAGTTGGAGTTCCCGAATAATTACCTATAGAAGCGGGCATAACAGACTGAATTGGCCGGGCTGCAAGTGTTTGCCTCCCTAAACCTCTGGAGTAAGAACCTAGAAAGTTACCTGTGTTCTTAGCTTTATTAGCCAAAGCTTTAGCTTGCCCATCACGTCTAACTCCTTCTACCTTTTTCATAAAATCAGTCACCTCATTAAAGTTTTTCATGCAGAGGTCATATGAACAGACAATACTTGCAACTCATAATTTAGTCCCTTAACGAATTGATGGATCCTCTCTTCCTTAGTAGTCACCAATTGTGTGACATATCTAGACAAAGCATTGAACTTAGCCACATAAGCAACCACATACATACCACCTTGCTCCAAAGCCATGAACTCATCCTTCTTACGATATCTCAAAGTTCGATGCACATACTTCTCCAAGAACAGAGCATAAAACTGGGTCTAAGTGAGTGGGAGTAAAGCTGACGATTTACACTCCACACAAGCTCTCCACCACTGCTTAGCCTCACCTTGAAGCTTAAAAGTAACAAACTCTACTACATGCTGATGGACAATTCCCAACTTATGAAGCCTCTCATAACATTCTAGAATGAACTCATAGGTGTCCTTACTCTCGAAACCATGGAACACCAACGGTTTCAATTTCAAGAACTTAGTCAACATCTCATGCTCATTACCAGTCATTATGGGACCAAACAAAGGATGGAAAAAGGAATCAGTACCTACAGTTCCACTCACCTGGGGACAATGATAGAAATATGAGGATTGACGGGAGTTTGAGTTACTTGAAATGCGGGAAGAACTCCAGGACCAACCAATCCTTTCAGGAATAATATAATCTATTGAGCTAAAACTGGGTCTAAGGGAGGAATACTTGTAGTCTCAGCCTGCACTTCTTCCTCTTGTCCAACATCCTCATCATTCTCAACCTCAACATTCTCCTCTATCTCTTCATAATGCGCAGGAGGATTCTCATTTCTTGGAGCATTCTCAACCGTAGCTCCATCCAGTAGGTGCTACCTTTCCTCGGCCTCTACCCCTTGCTCTTCCTTTACCCCTGCCTTGACTGTGACCTCTTACTACGGATTCCTCAGTTGAAGCATTGATGGAAGCTACGGGCTTGACGCCGTTGAACTTAGTGTTAACCATATGCGGACATAAGAGTGAAGGAGATTAGATACCAATTTGGATTACCAGATACCAATTGGAACCAAGTTATAGCACGAAAGGAGACAAAAGAAAACAGAGAGATTTCCTAAAGTCCTATAGCCTCATGAAGAAAAGTACAGACGTCTCCATACCGTTCTGCAAGACTCTTCTAGACTCATTTTTGTACATCGAGATCAACAAACTTAGGGCTGTGATACCAACTTTGTTACGACCCAGACCATCGTGATTGGCACCCAGACTAACCCTCCAGTGGGAGAACCATTAATACTAATTAGCTAACCCAAGAACTAAACCACGTAATCAAATAATAAGGTATTTAAAGATACGGAAGCAGGTTTAAATGTCTAAGTTAAAGTAGAGTTTCCATAAACTCCAGAAATCTAACAACGACTAACAAAACATTGCGGAAATTATTCCCTAGAACCTGAGAGTTTATGTACCAAAAATCTAACAAGGAAACATAAGTCTAAAGGAAATGGGTACAACTCAATTAAACATACGAATAACTAACTAGAAAGTCTAAGTCCGAAAAGAGTGGACTAAAACATAAAGAACTCATTGAAGCTTGGAAGAACTGGCTCACCCTTGAATTCGAATCAATCACTGGTCTTCTAAACGAGGTTTGTCAGTAGCCACCTGAAGATTCCCTATACTCAACAAGAAAGAGCAAGTGCAGTATCAGTACATAACCACAATGTACTGGTAGGATCACACGACTATGCAAGTAAGCTAAACATATCCAAGTAACCACAACATAATAAAACAGGCATATTCCAAATATATACAATATCAGTCATCTTATCAGGATCAACGAACAATTCCACATTCTCAAAATACATCTATATGACAGGTCAATGGTCCTCTCATGGAACCCACTGTCACACCCCGAGCCTACATCCTGGGTGGGACTGGCACTCAAGAACCATTGTTGGCCCCAAGCGAACCCTTGGTCTGGCTTAACTTATAGTAGAAGACTTAAATAACAAGAAAATAGTCTCAAAGGAAAACTCATGCAATAACTTAAAGAAATATTAGACTAGCCAAAATGGCAACTTAAGTCTTAAGATCAACAGCTGAAAATGGAAAGACTAAAGAACTATAACTATCCTTCTATGAAGCCTCTAAAACAAAAAGGGATGTCAGGACAAGCCCCTCGATCATCCTAACAAGTGAAGTGCTAAAACAATGAAAACTGGGTCCTCTGAAAAGCAAAGAGCACACCAACTGACTCTAAGTGCTCAACTGGATCAACGAGACGTTGGATGTTGATCCTAGTTACCTATATCTGCATCATAAAATGATGTAGGCCAAATGGCATCAGTACATTGAATATACGAGCATGCGAGGGGAAAACTAAAGAACTATAACTATCCATCTATGAAGCCTCTAAAACAAAGAGAGATGTCGGAACAAGACCCCCGATCATCCTAACAACTGACGTACTAAAACAATGAAAAAGGGGTCCTCCAGAAGGCAAAGAGGCTCACCAACAGACTCTGAGTGCTCAACTGGATCAACGAGGTGCTGGATGCTGATCCTTGTTACCTGTATCTGCATCTTAAAAAGATGCTGGCCAGATGGCATAAGTACATTGAATGTACGAGCATGCGAGGGGAAAACTAAACATGACATAAGCTTGAAAGGAATCTGAAAAGAACACTTACCTTAGCTTTACTGAACTCATGAATACTCAACTCAAATGGAAAGTAAAACAATAATAAAGGTGCAGTTTATAGAAATCAGTTAAATTAGTAGATGACAATGTATTAAACAAATACAATAACAACTCCGTTTACTTATAAAGTAATACAGTACTATGGAAGTTTCCCTAACCGACAATCATCACTATGAGCTAAAATGATGATACAACGTCTCGCCCACGCTGCCAGAACTGACCTATACCTTGTCGTGATATAGAACGCCTCAACTAAGTGGATCCACTAGTCTATGCTAAAAAGCACTAAGGAATCATCTAAAAAGTATGACCCTTTTCTACCCACGATAGCTAAATGGTTTATGGAGACTTGAGTTATTATGAACTCGTCCCCATATCGGTGGTCAATACTACTCCCAAAATATACTCAGCTTATATATTTTAAAAACAAAACTCTTTCTGTGCTTTGAGGTAATCATTCAAAACTAGCTTAAAAGCTCTCTTAAAAATCAGTATTTACTTTCTTGTTTAAATCTGAAAACATTTCAAATCTTGGGAATACTTGGTTTCCGTATAATCTTTTGAAGAAATGAACTTTACTATTACTCTTTACTCAACTCAAAACTCAAGCCTTAAAATAAAGTTAAAATATTTGTAAAAGACTTTTGGAAGACTCTATGAACTTCTATTGACTTGACTCCTAACTTTCCTTGAATTGAATTATGGTATCAAGGCTCATGATCTCATTTTATGGATGATTTCATGATGTTTAGACGTACCTTAGAGTGTAGAAATCAACTAGAAAACTTAGGTACATTCCTAGGGAACTTGTACCGAAAGAAATGGGAAAAAGTAGAAGACCTGGCGTCCCTGGCGCTCTGAGTGGCGAGAGGAGCCAGAGGGTGAATTTCAGAAGTTGGGTTGGGGCGCTCTTTCTGGTGTGGTGCCCCAGAGTACAAACTTGAGAATCCACTTTGGGGCGCTCTGAGAGGCGCGGCGCCCCAGCCCCTTCCTCAGGTTTCTGATGAATTTTGTTACTCGTTTTTCAACTCTAAACCCTCTAGATTCGATTGGTTCTTTTCCCAAGCACTTAGATTCGACTATATCACCAATATATGTAGGAATATACCCAAAATCACACCTAATTTAAACAAATCTCAATAACTCCAACAACAAGAACCCACAAGAACCCACAAGAACTTAAACAAATTTCATCAAGAACTCATAATCTTTTCATTCAAGAACACAATTACACTGAATTGAATCATGATTGGCGCGTGGGTGAACTAACCCAACGCTATGTGATCTCACATACCTCGTAGGGATCACCCCTTGATGAAATCCACGATCTTAGCTTCGAGAATTTGATGATTTTTTGTTTCTCCTCCTATTTCTCCTCTTCTTTTCTCTTCTCTCTAAATCCTAACTCAATTTCAAAAGCGTAAACTGAATCCAATCAGTTTAGAGCCCAAATTACCAAAACCAAAATCAATTAGCTGGTTATGGAAAAGACCAAAATACCCTTCTACAATCCGGTTTTGACTTTCCCTATCTAGTCAGCCCAACTTCAAATGGACACATCTCCCTCATACGAACTTGGAATTGAGCAAACTCGGTGGCGTTGGAAAAATAATTCAAAGATATTTCTACGGTATCTTGTAGCACACCTAAATCATCATGATCTAGGATTATGGTCATTTGAAGTTGTCCCAAAACTCAAACTTAATATAACTTAACCAATTTTCCATATTTTTCATTCTTTCCAAAAATGACTATTTCTAATTCTAGCTCTTTCTAGTTCTTTCAAATAGCGAAGTGTTACACCCACACCCAAAATGTTAGTGTACCGATACGTGGTACCCGATTTAAGTTAGTGTGTCATACGTGACACCCGATCCCATATATGCACTGGAATGTGGCACTCGATCCAAGTTAGTGTGTTGGAACGTAACAGTCGATCCATTCAACAAGCCACAATCACAATCACAATGTACTTTATCATAATCATAAAATCAAGTGTGGATTCATGGAATACAATCATTCATTCATACTCATTTACAACTAGTGTGATCAATAATGCACATTCACATACATACATGCATTAAAATGAAGTAATTACTAACATACATCACACCAACATGAAATCACAACCATCCCCTACCTCGAACAAAGCTTGAACCCTGATAAGAAACTTGATTATTACCTTTACGGAATCTTTCCACTTGTTCTTGGTCTACAAAAAATCAATTCAATGCAAGGATCAATAAACAAGACATAATTACCCAGATTACAATCAAAATCATCAACCGTAGGCCAAACCAATGATCATAAGGTGCAGCTAGGGCTTTTTTCCATCATCCAAAACAGTTCCAAAACTCTCCCCCAACAATAATTACCCATGAATTTACATTCTATGGATAAAAAATGGATACGGGGAGTAAAAAGTATACCTTTAGCTTCAAGAATGGTGAAAAACTATCAAAAAGTCACCTTGGTTTGTTTCCTAACTCTTTAAAATGAAGTTTGCAGAATAATGACTTTTTTGGGGTTTATTTCTGACATAATTCGCATCTGGCCCGCTATGGCGGCGCCCATCCCGCCACAACGGCCCAGCCTTGGCAAGAATAATCCCATCGTGGCGTCTTGTACAGTACCAGTGAGTCGAATTAAGAGTTCTAAACTCCCATTTCACAACACACCTTCAACCCATGATACTCAGAAACTACCCATTCACGCTAAGATTAGTTTCGGGAGGTCTACTTGCACGAATTCAATTCTGTAAAGTTGTATGGGTTTCTTCACGTCTTAGCTATCCACTCATGTAATCACATTCAATATTAAATCTCTCATTTGTTACCAGATTTCCCTAGACCTCACTGATTCTGATTTTGTCTAATTTCAAACTAGGCTAGGAAATCTCAAGTTACTACCAAAAAGTTTTCCGGCCCAAATTTTTTCCCTGTTGGCTTTTCTATAACGACGGGAATAGGTCGTTACATGTGTATATAGGGTTCAATGAATAATAAAATAAATAAATAAATAGGAGATAATAATTAATATTGTTTAAAGAAATTTATCTAAATATCTTCATGCGACTTTACTTGTGAATAAATTTGTAAGAAAATTCATTTTTTTTTTGTATTTTTTGCAAGAAAATTTGCAAGTAATTTACCTGTGGAATTTAAATCCCTAGGTAAATGAGTTGGGGATTTTGAAATTCGCAGGAAATAATTACCTACAAAGGGTTTACCTTCAGATTCATTTTTATACTAAAATCCATCGGAAACTTATTTTCTTGCCAATTTATCATACATAATTCCCAGGAAAATTCTCATGTAATTCACACTTTTATTGTAGTGAATTACATTGTTATTAATTTAACTAAAACAATGAGATGAATTGAAATTTGAAGAATAATTTTTATTGAACTTCAAGCTGATTAAATAAGTAGAGGGGCAGTACAACTAACACAGAACATGGACTGCTAACATACCTATAAAATAGGAACAACTATAATTAGTTAATAGGATCATGACTATAGGAAAACCAATCTCCTAACAATCAGCTGAAGTCTCTGACCCATTCAAAGCATATCGTGAGACACGTAACAAGACTCCTCTAGAATCAGGAGCTGCAAACTCCCAGCTTTTCTCTAAGAAATTCGAATCTGCTAACATGAAATGACTTTGTAAAAATGTCCGCCACTTGAATCTCTGATTTGCAATAGAATAAAACCACTTCACCATTTTTCTGCACTTATCTCAACAAATAAAACTTCATGTTGAAGTTCTTGGTCCTTCCATGAAACACATGATCTTTGGATATGGCTATAGCAACTTGATTATCCACAAGGATCTCAGTGCTCTCTGCTTGCTCTAGCTGCAAATCGATCAAAATTTTCCTAAGCCATAGTGCTTGATTAACAATGGTTGTTGCTGCGATGAATTTTGCTTCAGCTGTTGATTGTGTTACTATTTCCTGTTTCTTTGAGCACCATAAGAAACACCCTGATCCAAAAGTGAAACAATAACCAGTCATACTTTTCATATCACCAGTTGACCCGCCCCAATCACTATCAAAATAGCCACAGAGTTTGAAATTCTGACTTTTACTAAATCTAATGCCATATGTTAGAGTTCCCTTAAGATACCTAACTACTCTTTTGGCGGCCATCATGTGCAACTCACTTGCACAATTTAAAAACCTGGATAAAACACTCACAAGAAACAATATGTCAGGCCTTGTTGTTGTGAGATACATCAAGGATCCAATTAAGCTTCGATATACTCCTTCATCAACTAGTTCAACTCCATCATCCTTTTTCAGCTTTTCTTTTTTATTCATTGGAGTACTCACACTCTTGCATTCTTCCATTCTAAATCTTTTTAGAATCTCCTTCATATATTTCTTTTGACAAACAAAAAATTCATTCTGAGTTTGCTTGATCTCCATTCCCAGAAAATAAGTCATCTCGTGAAGATCAGTCATCTCAAAGACTTTCATCATTTCTTCCTTGAATTCTTGAATCAACCCTGTATTATTTCTTGTCACAAGTAAATCGTCGACATACAGAGAAATAATAATAATGTTAGAGGCAACTTTCTTTATATAAAGATTCGATTCACTTAAGCTTTTTTCAAAGCCTAAACCTAGAAAATTATTATCCATTCGGCTGTACCAAACTCTAGGAGCTTGCTTTAGTCCGTATAGAGCTTTCTTTAATAGATAAACCATATATTCATGTCCTGGTAAGCTGAACCCTTCTGGATGCTCAACATATATATCTTCCTGTAGTAGACCATGCAAAAAAGCAGACTTCACGTCCATTTGAAAAATCTTCCAATTTTTTTGTGCCGCAATAGCCAAAAGCATCCGAATTGTATCCAATCTGGCTACTGGGGAAAAAGTATTAGAAAGATCTACTCCCCAAACTTCTGCATAACTTTTCACCACCAATCTAGCTTTGTGCTTGTTTATCGAACCATCTGGATTTAACTTTTTTTTCGAAAAATCCATTCAACTCCAATCACTTTTCTATCTTGGGGTCTTTCCACGAGCTTCCAAGTTTGGTTATTTTCTATCATGGTCAGCTTCTCCTTCATTGCATTTGTCCAAATTTGATCCGTTTTTGCTTCCTCATATCCCACAGGTTCAAAAATAGCGACATTGTATCTCTCATAAATATCAGAGAGTGACCTTGTTCCCCTAATAGGTTGATCATCCACCAAGTCATCATAATCAAGTTGTGAATTATGGTTTTTAACTCGAGACTCCTCATTCCATTCCCATTACTCATCTTCAAGAAATTGAATGTCTCTACTTATTATAATCTTGTCTGTTTGAAGTTGAAAGATCCTATAAGCTTTAGAAAATAAGCTATAGCCAATGAAGATTCCCAAATCTGCCTTCTTATCTATCTTGTCTCTCTTACCCTGTGGAACATAAGAAAAACATAGACATCCAAATATCTTAAGGTTTTTCAAAACAGGTTTGACACCATACCATGCTTTAAATGGAGTCTTTATTCCACTGCCCGCGTAGGCAATCTATTCAGCGAGAAAACAACAGTGTTTGTTGCTTCATCCCAAAACTTCTTTGGTAGATTCTTCTTATGCAACAAGCAAGCATCTCGACATCTCCATGATTGTTCTATTTTTTTTCTCACTCGCTCCATTTTGTTGTGGAGAATAAGGGACAGTAAGCTGGTGCTCAATTCCAGCTTCTTCACAAAAAGAATTGAACATATCCGAGGTATATTCAGTTCCATTATCTGACCTAATGACCTGAATCTTGCAGCCACTCTGATTTTCTATCCAAACTTTGAACTTCATGAAAATTCCAACAGCTTCAGACTTACACTTCATAAAATAAATTCAACACATTCTTGTTAGATCATCAATGAAAATAATATATTACCTGCTGCCATTGAGTGATGGAGGTCTTTGTGGACCACAATGATCGGTGTGAATGAGTTGCAACTTTTCTATTGCTCTCCAAGTGGAACTTTTAAATGGAAGTCTAGTATGCTTTCCAAGCACGCAAGCCTTACAACTTGAGGGGTTCTCCTCCAAGTTTGGTAAACCATTTACCATTTTGCTCCTTTGCATAAACAATAAAGCTTTGTGATGAAAGTGCCCCAACCTTTTGTGCCACGTTTCCGCTACAGTGAGCTGGCTTGGAAAACCTATGTTTTCCTCATTCAATGGATTCAAGGAAAAAAAAATTCCTTGTATTTTAATTCTGAATATTTCCTGACCACTAGGATCACTAATCACGCATGCTTTATCTTCAAATAATAATTTGAATCCATTTTCTAGGAGTTGCCCAACACTTAATAAATTTTGATCAATTTCAGGAACAAATAAAACTTCATAAATAAGTTTTGTACCTTTGTCACTTTCTATTGCTACAGTCCCCTTTCGTTTCGCTGGGAGGTATTCTTCATTTCCGATCCTGACTCTTGATTTAACTGATCTATCAAGTTCCCTGATAAGCTTTTCATCACTGGTCATGTGGTTCGTACAACCACTATCAACAAGCCAACTTTCACTTGAATGTTTGCTTGCGAAATAGGTGGCCACAAATAGTTGCTCATATTCTTGTTGGTCTGCAATATGTGCATCATTTGGTTGTTGTAATCCCTTCTCTTTGCAGATAATCTCAGCATGACCGAGCTTGTGACACTTTCTGCATTTCATATCACGTTTTCTCCAACACTTGAAGTGTGGATGATTTTTCCTCCCACAATGTTGGAAGGGAGGATATGTGCTTTCTCTGTTGTTGCTAGTTGCAGTAAAACCATTTCTCAATGTTGTTGCTTCGTAGTTTCCATGATTCCCTTTCTTTCCTTTTCCTTTGTTTCCCCTGGCACCTGAACCGAACTGCACCTTGTCTTGCAAGGCTCCCTTAATGGATCCCTCATGCCTCATCATTCTTCGTTGTTCTTGTGCCTGTAGTGCACTCAACAACTTTGCCAAGCTAAGTTTAGACAAATTTTTAGTATTTTCCAATGAAGCAATAGTTGCCTCATATCTCTCAGGTAAAGTTACAAGTATTTTTCGAACTATTCTATTATTAGTAAGTTCATTTCCAAGTATCCTTACCTTATTGGCAATCCCAAGCAACCTACCAGAATAATCCTTAATGGTTTTTGATTCCTTCATACATTGCATCTCGAATTCTCTAACCCAGTTCAGTACTTTCATTCCTCTAATTCTTTCATCTCCCTCGTACTCTTTCTTGAGGAAATCCCAAATTGCTTTGGCTGAGTTACATGTCATTATTCTACTGAAAATGGTGGTAGAAACTGCAACAAAGAGACAAGATTTAGCTTTGGATTTTACTGTCTAAATCCAAGAGAGGGGATATTTTAATACGCAAGAACATGGAGAAAGAAATAAGAAAGAAGGAATAGAAATAGAATTGTGTCACTTTTTATATCACACCTCCTAGGAGGAATTGTAAAAACATTGTGCAAAGAAATTGGCAAAAACTTGTATGAAAATATAAATATATTTCCCTGTGTTCTGGTTGCTTCACGTCACCGGGTCTAGGATCTTCTTTTTATATATAAATATATATGATATGATTGTTTATTTTCTTACTCATTACATGCCTTTTCCATTAGACTTGTAATCGTAAAAAAAATTACATGGAACAAACGTGCAACACACATTTCCAGAAACTAGTATAACTAAAAGATTGAAGACAAGAAAAATAATATACAAGGAAAAACCATTAGGGTTTCATCAAAAACACTATTCACAGAAGAATTGAACATGTTTAACCATCTATTAAAGATGATAGGGAAGTATAGTGGATTTGTGGCAAGTGTCATGACCTAAGCCTACATCCTGGACGCGGTCGGCACTCGAGAATCATTGTTCATCGCCAAGAGAACCCTCATCCTGGCTGACTACAAGCGGAAGAATAACTCAAGCATACATACGCATCAAATTGACAGAGACGTTTAGAAACAACTTACAAAATCTCAAATCTTTGTTGAATATACTGAGTATGAATCATAAGTTTAAATAAAACATCTGAAAACTAAAAGACTTTCAAAAATTGTCTATCTATGAAGCCTCTACTATATATAGATGAGTGTCAGGACAAGACCCACGAATACTCAAAATGTTACTAATGCTAACTAATAAAATTGGAGTCCCCCTTAAGCAATGAGGTCTTACTCAAAAGCTGGTGAGCAGGCGTAGTGATTTCAATGGACTCTTATTGAGGATCCTAAGAATCTGTATCTACTTCAATAAAAGATGCATGTCGAATGACATCAGTACATTGAATATACGAGTATGTAATATAGTAGAATAACAAATAACTGAATGGAAGGATTGTAGTAGATATAGATATAAATTCAACTGAATGTAAAGAAATAAAAAAGAAAAATCATTAAAACATTACAAAAGTACTTAATCATCTCTGAACTCAACATATTAAGTGATATAATAAAAACACTTTTTAACTCTATTTGGGAGATTATCTAACCGACAACCATTACTATGAGCTACGTAATGATACAATGTCTCACCCATGTTTCCAAAACTGTCTTATACCTTGCCGGGGTATAGAACACCTCAACTAAGGGGATCCATTAAGATCTGCCTGAAGGCACTTAGGATTCATCTAAAAAGTGTGAACATGTACCCCTGTTGGCATACATGGTTTATGAGGAATGTGAGTTGTCTGAACTCATCCCCATATCAGTGCTCAATACTAATTCCAATAATATATACTCATTCTCAATGTTTATAAACATACTCTTCCTCTGGTTTGAGATAATTTCTCAAACTATCCTCTTAAAAGAGGTAACTGCCCTTGAAATATCTTTGAACTCATAACTCATTTAGAAATCAAAGTTTCTCGTTTATCAATGTAAAAACTGAGACCTTTGGGAATACTTAGTTCCCTTATACTCTTACTCAACTCATACTTGAAAACTCTTTCTCAAAAATGTATCAAAATCATATTGTGATATGATCATTGATGACTTGGGAAGTCATACAACATATACATTGATGGCATACTCGACTGTCATACTAATCATGTTTTAAAAACTCTTTCTGAAAACTCATCTTTACTTTATCAAAATCTCAGTTTAAAAACTCAAATGTTGGGTTTAAAAGGCTTCTCAAAAATTTATAACTCAATTCATAGGGTTCATGCGGAATTATGGACATGAACTACTCAACTCAGGGGTCTAAATAGCAATATGGAAACTCGGTACTCAGAACTCAAGAACGCAATAACGCAAGAAGTCAAGGAAACTACTCATCTCAAGAATTCTCAATTCATAGGGTTCGTGTTGAACTATAGACATGAACGAATCAACTCAAAAATATTAATGCATAACATATAGAAATTCAATAATTAGGAATAGAATTTCAAAAGAATTAGGAACTCAAGAACTCAAAATCAACTCATCTCAAGAATACTCAAATATAGGGATAGAATCCTCGATTACTCTTTTACTGATTTGAAAGTAGATGTGGGGTGTGAGGACGAACTAGTCCAACACTATGATAGCCTTACATATCTGGAAGAAAAAGTTTCTTTAAAGAATATTTAAGAAAAACTTGATTAGAAGCCTTGAAACCCTAGCTTGAAGGAGAAAAATCAAGAAAACCTTTCTTGAGATTTCTTGAATTAGTTTCTTGAAATCTCTATGGCATTATGATTTTCATTAGTGATTCATAATTGTATGGACGAATTTGAGTTGGAAATAATGAAGTTCTTCAAGAAAGACTTATCTTGAAGAAGAATCTTGAAAAAGATTGAATGGAGTCTTCTACTTTGATTTTTCTTTAGGGTTTTGCCCTAGGGTTTGGGAGAGAAGAGAATGATGGATGAAGAGATAAAAATCTGATTATTTTGGGCCTTTAATTAGTCAATAAATTTGTTTAATGTTTTCTTACAGCTAAAAGGACAAAAATGACCCTTTTTAATGTTTTCCCGTTGGCTAATTTGTCACTACACTGTATCAGGTTACTATAATAGTCATAACTTTTTACTCAAAACTTAGATTGTTGCGAAATCAGTGGTGTTGGACAGAAGATTCAAATACTTTAGTTAGATAGGTTATGGGCAATGTAACTCTTTATATTCTAACAGATATGGTTGTTTGGCCATGTAACTCTTATATTCTAAGAGATATGGTTGTTTGAAGTTGACCCAAGTAATATCTTATATCAAAGCTTAATCCATAAGGAAAGTTTCAACTCAACTTTGTGCTAGGAGTTGTAGTGACCTTAATTCATGTAATGCCCCGAGCTACCCCCGAGACGCGGACACGGGACCTAGGATCACAAGTGATCACAAGCTAACCCTGCTGGCATGATCATGAGCATACTAAAGATAAAATGAATAATAGAAACTGTGCGGAAGCTATAATTATAAATAAATTAGAATTGATGGGGAATACCCATATACTATATCTCAATATAAAAATCTGGGAGTTTTAATACAAAGGAGATATCAAACTCAAATACTAAGATGAAACTAACTATGTCTGAAAATAGCCTCTAACTGACTAGAAATGCTGGGACAGGCCCCAACTAAGTCTAGAAAAACTGAAACTAAAGGACTAAAAATACTGAAAAGAAACTCATGACTATTGTCCTCAGAGAATGATGACTCACCAATGATTCTGCTGAACTGGAGATCGAGAACCGATCTAAGCGTGATCTGGATGCTGAGAACCTGAACCTACATCACGTGAAGATGTAGCGCACATATGCGTCAGTACTTGAAAGGTACTGAGCATGCATGATAGAATACAACTGAAATAACATATAACTGAACAAAGAAAATAAGAAATGACATAATCTGAACATGATATAGATACTGAATGTTGAGATAACTGAATGCAGTGACCAATTTATAATATGCTGAAACTGAATACTAGATATACTGATAAATGGTCAATGCAATAGAATCTAACTGAACTGTGGGAGCTACTAATAACCGATAATAAAACCACATGAGCTAAATGTGGAGTCCGATGTATACGCCCCATCGAGAGGACCCAATATACCCTGCCCAAGGCATAGATGCATGCTGGCGTGATCACTGAAATGATGCCCACAGAGGGGACTTACAACCTACGTGGGTAGTAGTTCTGGGACTATTTGGGTACGCTGAACCCTAGTCCAACTCGGTATTATGCTACTCCCTATGGATTAAGTAATTAACACATTATGACTGAATTTCTGTAAGTTACTGGATAGCTCAAACTGAACATGCAAACTGAGAATGCAATAATTAAACTGATATTGATGCATTAATAACTGAGGCATGTATAACTGAATAACTGAAATATCTGACCTAGCATGTGTAATTCAAGAACTAAA